>CAJPEX010003557.1:0-28051 GCA_905338405.1 Notodromas monacha
CACCCATTCATTCCCTGACATTGAAAACAAAATATATGTAAAAATTAATTTAAAGCACCAGTTCTTCAGCTTGTTTCTGTATGAGGTTTAATTGAATGAACAAATTAGAGAGAATCTTTGATGAGAAATCATATAAGATATGAGAAATCATATCCCCTGAGTTTTTGCAACAGAGACACAATTTTGTAGAACTTCAATATAATGAAGACAATATTCATTTGAGAAAGATACTTCTTCCAGAGAACTGATTCCTCTGCTTCCCTTGTGCTGGTAGGCCAAGTGTGAATTAAGCAGATAGGCATTAATAGTGTATACATGTGGCAACTCGCAATTTGACCATAATCCGTTGCTGGACTAAGGTAGAACTGCAAAGTGGTCAAATTGCAAGACAATGTCCAATGGCATGTTTTCTACATGCCATTTGTTGTTTCATGTCTCTCCACAGGTAAAATTGCATGGCAGAGGTTGAATTGAGAGTCAGCCTCCCAGCAAATTTGACCGTCAAATTTCACGACAGTTGAGTTACTGTGCTCACATCCATTTGGGATGCAAGATTTGTTGGCATGTCATTGACATGTTCTATAAACAGTTTTTAGCAAAGTGATGCATAATAAAGAAAAATAACTTTTGAAGGGAACTGGTGTTCAGTATTTCTCAGCTTTAATTAGTAAGGGTCAATTGTGAATTAAGACTATAACGGCATACAAAAATTTTTTGATCACACCTGGTTCATGAAGCAAGAAAAATAAGAAGGAGAGAGGAAACTAAAGCAGTTACATAATTCAGGGAGATCCTGGGGCAATTTTTTTTTGCCGATCAGAGCATCAGAGGAGAATTCCAGCAGCATGCCAGCCACTCGGGGACTTTGCAGAGCCTGTCAGGGGAAAAAGCAGGCTGATATTTTCGGAATGTTTTTCTGGATAGAAAGGCAAGCAATAAATTCATCTAATTTCCATGTGCCTGGGCTTGTTGGGAATTAAGCAAAACTAGCCTTCAATGAAAATAAAACTCAAGGATTTATTCAGGCTTCCATCAGGGTGAATTTCACCCTATTTTAATGCTGGTATATTTCATTTAAACAGAATCAAACACTTTAAAATTTTGCAGGATCTTTCAAACACCACACACAAGATTCAGATTTGGAATGAAAAAAATATAAAAGAAAAGGCATCAGGAAAACTATCCTTCAAGGATAGTGGACATTTTTGGCCAGAGATGACCTCAAAGATATAAAAACAGAGTTTCAGTGAAAAAAAAACCTCAGGGGTCAGTTTGCACCACCTTAGGAATTCCAGGGGTTTTATCCAAATTCCAGGAATCCCAAAGGGTGGGGAAGACAAGTTGTGACCCTATCTAAAAAATTTGGGACAGGCATTTGAAAGAAAATTTGTAATGGGAAAATTCGCTGTGACAAAATTCTACTTGGCATTTAAGAACTTTAAATTACAGACGGATGTGACGCATTTTTTTTTTTAATATTTTGAATGACGCGACGTTGAATTCTACCTGGAATTCCATGAATGGAAAAAAAAGCAAGAGACAATTTTCTTTTGATGTCCCTTATATATATACATATATATATATATATACTATTCCCTGGCTCATAAACAAATAGGCAGTAATGAGCTCCAAACATGTGCTGTTGAATAATTTCCGTTCGTCCCGCCTGAGTTTTCTTTTGATCACCAGCAGAAAATTGCAACAGCAGCCTTTTTTCTTGTTTTTTTTGCTGCTGTTTCTGCTTCTTCCGTTTATTTCTTTTTTTCCCCGAAGGAGAGAGAGAGAGAGACTCTTCGGGAGAATAATGCCCCACTTTGCATCCCGGGGGTTCAACTTTGAAGTAGATTACTGGAGGTGAAAAATTGGCACAAAAGACCTCGGCTTCGTCCGAAGTCCGCGCAAAAACTTCGTTGCAGTGTTTCGTCCGCTTGGAATTGACGCAGTTGCTGCAAATGGGGGGCACGAAAAAAAAAAAAAATTTGCGAGATGCTTTGTTTGCCATCATCATCAGCAGCAGCAGCAGCAGTCATCATTTAAAGTTAACTTTCTGTTCCTCTCGATGGGACTGAATATCTCTTTTAGTTTCCTTTTTTTTTTTAAATATATACCTTTTCCCCGATTCTGTTTATTCAACTAACCCGTGCCTTTGGTACAATTGCAGAGAGCGAGTGCGCATATTTTATGAGACCCTGGGAAGTTTTTGCAGGGCCGGGGAAGTTGGAATCGCAGAAAACTTTGTGTTGAGGCTGAAGCTCTTTCCGACAGAAAGTTTCGCAATAACTAATGTGGAAGTTTNGCGAGTGCGCATATTTTATGAGACCCTGGGAAGTTTTTGCAGGGCCGGGGAAGTTGGAATCGCAGAAAACTTTGTGTTGAGGCTGAAGCTCTTTCCGACAGAAAGTTTCGCAATAACTAATGTGGAAGTTTCTTTTCTTTTTCCTGCAATTTTCTTCCGGGTTCAAAAATTAATCAACTCCTCGATTTTAGATGTATGCTCATTTCGAAAATTCAAAAACAAATTGCGTCGAAAAATCGCAAGAATCAGATCAACTCCTCGATTTTAGATTTTTGCTCATTTCGAAAATTCAAAAACAAATTGAGTCACAAAATTGCAAGAATCAGATCAACTCCTCGATTTTATATTTTTGCTCATTTCGAAAATTCAAAAACAAATTGCGTCGAAAAATTGAAAGAATCAGATCAACTCCTCAATTTTAGATTTTTGCTCATTTCGAAAATTCAAAAACAAATAGCGTCGAAAAATTGCAAGAATCAGATCAACTCCTCGATTTTAGATTTTTGCTCATTTCGAAAATTCAAAGACAAATTGCGAAGAAAAATTGCAAGAATCAGATCAACTCCTGGATTTTAGATTTTTGCTCATTTCGGAAATTCAAAAACAAATTGCGTCGCAAAATTGCAAGAATCAGATCAACTCCTCGATTTTATATTTTTGCTCATTTCGAAAATTCAAAAAAATTGCGTCGAAAAATTGCAAGAATCAGATCAACTCCTCGATTTTAGATTTTTGCTCATTTCGAAAACGCAGTTTTTATCTGAATTCTCAACAAGTGCAATTGCCATAAGGTGACCCCTTTTCAGTTTCCTGTGATCGGAAACATGTGTGTATAAACGTTTTTTATTCATACAACAATCCCCTTGATGAAACAATCACAAGAAGAGCCCTTCTGCGAGAGATGGGGAAGGCAGAATAAATTTATAAAACAAGATTGACACAAGTCTGAAGATAGAACAAGCAAGAAAAAAGAAAAACACGATAAATCCCCTTGATGAAACAATCACAAGAAGAGCCCTTCTGCGAGAGATGGGGAAGGCAGAATAAATTTATAAAACAAGATTGACACAAGTCTGAAGATAGAACAAGCAAGAAAAAAGAAAAACACGATTCTTTGTCCTGGATCTTGTTGATAACGAGTATAGAGAGTATATGTGGCTGCTGTGTTGTTGTTGGATCCTCATCCCTTCTCTGATGAAAGTTTAATTAAATTCCCCATGCTGGTGATTACTACCAGGGAAATAGGGATTCCTGGGGGGTGAAGGTGTGGCCTGTTTGTCAAGGAATTTATTTTTGCTTAACTTGTCAACATTTTTAAATCAACTTTTTTGGCAGATATTACTGGTGGATTCTCTCACTGGACCAGAAAAAAAAATCATTGTAGATATACTTTTGTTGTAGAGAGCTTGCTGTATCTTAGTGAGCAAGAAAGTATCAGTTTTTGCTCTAAAACTTGTCTGAAGCAAATTCTCCCAGAATCTTGCCAAAAATGGACAAGTTTTTCAACAAGTTGCTCAGGATAAGTTTTGAAAAAAAGAGATCCAGAGGATTTTTATCGGGATAAAAATTGGACAACATGTCCAATGTAAAAAATGGACAAATTGTCCAATTTTTATCCAGAGGCAGTTGTCTGTTGGATGACTTTTGGATAAAAATGGGACAATTTGTCCATTTTTTAAATTGGACATGTTGTCCATGTTGTCCAATTGGACATGTTGTCCAATTTTTATCCAAAAGTCATCCAACGTTTGGATAAAAACTGGATCCAACTTTTGTCTGTTGGATGACTTTTGAAAAAAAAATTGGACAATTTGTCCATTTTTTAAATTGGACATGTTGTCCAATTTTTATCCAAAATTCATCCAACAGACAACTGCTTTTGGATGACTTTTGGATCCAAAATGGACAAGTTTAGGAGGGATCTGGGACACCCTTTGGATAAAAACTGGACAACATGTCCAATTATTATCCAAAAGATGATCTGGATCCCTCCAAAACTTTTATTAATATTATTATTTCCACAAAATTCAGCTTCATTTGGGCAAAATTTTGCAGCCCACCAGGACATTGACGCTCTTCTTTTCAGGAGTCAATTCCTTCAAATATTGCTATTCAGTTTACTGTATAGTATTTTTATTCAGGTTAAATTTAGCATCCTTTCTGTTGAAATTATGTATGCAGCTCACTGATCATAATTCTATTTTCTCACTTTAATCAGAACCAGTGAGCTGAAATGCAAGTGTTGTTTTAATGAATTATGAACTGTGAAACCACCGGTTTTTTTAAATTAAGCTGATTTCTTAATTTTTTTCGAAATTCTTTTGCTGGAAAACGATCTCAACAGTTTTTGACAGGTTTTATTGGATTCCTGAATAATCCTAACCTACATTTTTCAAAGCCATTTGTTATTATTAAAAAAAATCTGCCAATTTCCGGGTTCACTCAAACGATTTTTATTTAATCATTTTTTAAATATTTAAAAAAAGGTCTAAGAAATTTCCGACGGGTTACCTGCTGGAAAATCCACATACAAGAACAGGAGAACTGACGTTTTCCGAAATAACACGGTCGAAATGTACTTTTTTTTTTGGCCCAAGACAAGGAGAAAGAGACGAAGTATAAGAATGGCGGAATTACCCTCGTCCTGGGGATGTTTGGAGCAGTCGGGTTGCGCCTGGGTTATTTCCCCTGGGGCCCTTGTTGGGTCGCTTGCAGGAAACACGGCCCCAGGCGTTGTATGTGTGTGTGTGTGTGTGGTTTATTTCCCTTTCGTAGTCAGTGGAATTTCAAATTCACCTGGCCCGTGGTTTCACTATTGTATACCCCCTTTTTCCTTTCCTAATGCACCTGGACTGCCACAGGGTGGCATGTGAATATACCTGGTTTCGGGGTTCTTTTCGCCAAAATGCTCTCGGAATGAACTTGGGTCCTGGGAAATATATATGCCCTGAGGCAGACGAGTTTTCCTTTTTATTTTGAACATTGCAGGCATTCTTTTTTTATTGGTATTTAGGCAAGGTCATATAGGTAAGCTTGCCAACTTCACACTTTTCTGAATATGCTGGATAAAGAGTACAATAAATTGTTATCCCTGGAAACGTAGAGATGTAAGTGCATCTCCTTTTAATTGAGGTTTGGAAATGATTGAGTACTAATAGTCTTTGCCAGACAAAAATAGTCTTTATTCAAATGTGCAATATACACAGGGTATTCAATTAACCACAAGACACAGGGATCTGATGACTTCTGAACTAAACTGTCTCCTGAGCTAAAATGCCTTTCTTCCTTAATCCTGCCAGGGGTTTATATACCACAGGGTTTGGGNGCTCATTTCGAAAATTCAAAAACAAATTGAGTCACAAAATTGCAAGAATCAGATCAACTCCTCGATTTTAGATTTTTGCTCATTTCGAAAATTCAAAAACAAATTGCGTCGAAAAATTGCAAGAATCAGATCAACTCCTCGATTTTAGATTTTTGCTCATTTCGAAAACGCAGTTTTTATCTGAATTCTCAACAAGTGCAATTGCCATAAGGTGACCCCTTTTCAGTTTCCTGTGATCGGAAACATTGTGTGTATAAACGTTTTTTATTCATACAACAATCCCCTTGATGAAACAATCACAAGAAGAGCCCTTCTGCGAGAGATGGGGAAGGCAGAATAAATTTATAAAACAAGATTGACACAAGTCTGAAGATAGAACAAGCAAGAAAAAAGAAAAACACGATCCTTTGTCCTGGATCTTGTTGATAACGAGTATAGAGAGTATATGTGGCTGCTGTGTTGTTGTTGGATCCCCATCCCTTCTCTGATGAAAGTTTAATTAAATTCCCCATGCTGGTGATTACTACCAGGGAAATAGGGATTCCTGGGAGGTGAAGGTGTGGCCTGTTTGTCATGGAATTTATTTCTGCTTAACTTGTCAACATTTTTAAATCAACTTTTTTGGCTGATATAACAGGTGGATTCTCTCACTGGACCAGAAAAAAAATCATTGTATATTTGCTTTTGTTGTTATTGAGAGCTTGCTGCATCTTAGTGAGCAAGAAAATGTCAGTTTTTGCTACAAAACTTGTCTGTAGCAAATTCTCCCAGAATCTTGCCAAAAATGGAAAAGTTATTCAACAAGTTGCTCAGGATAAGTTTTGAAAAAAAAGAGATCCAGAGGATTTTTATCTGGATAAAAATTGGACAACATGTCCAATTTAAAAAATGGACAAATTGTCCAATTTTTATCCAGAGGCAGTTGTCTGTTGGATGACTTTTGGATAAAAATTGGACAATTTGTCCATTTTTCAAATTGGACATGTTGTCCATGTTGTCCAATTGGACATGTTGTCCAATTTTCATCCAAAAGTCATCCAACATTTGGATAAAAACTGGATCCAACTTTTGGATCCAACTTTTGTCTGTTGGATGACTTTTGAATAAAAATTGGACAATTTGTCCATTTTTTAAATGGTACATGTTGTCCAATTTTTATCCAAAAGTCATCCAACTGACAACTGCTTTTGGATGACTTTTGGATCCAAAATGGACAAGTTTAGGAGGGATCTGGGACAACATTTGAATAAAAACTGGACAACATGTCCAATTATTATCCAAAAGATGTTCCGGGTCCCTCCAAAACTTTTATCATTTCTATTTTTTTCACAAAATTCAGCTTCATTTGGGAAAAATTTTGCAGCCCACCAGGGCATTGACACTCTTCTTTTCAGGAGTCGATTCCTTCAAATATTGCTATTCAGTTTACTGTATAGTATTTTTATTCAGGTTAAATTTAGCATCCTTTCTGTTGAAATTATTTATTCAGCTCACTGATCATAATTATATTTTCTCACTCTAATCCAAACCAGTGAGCTGAAATACAAGTGTTGTTTTTATGGATTATGAACTATAAAAGCACCGGTTTTTTTAAATTTGATAATGTGAATTTTCAATATAGACTCGTTTAAATTCGGATAATCAATAACATGGTTCACATTTGGTACAAGCAAGCTGATTTCTTAATTTTTTTCGCAATTCTTTGCTGAAAAACAATCTCAACAGTTTTCGACAGGTTTTATTAAATTCCTAAGTAATCCTAACCTACATTTTTCAAAGCCAATTTTGATTATGAAAAAAATCTACCAATTTTCGGGTTCACTCTAACGATTTTTATTTAATAATTTTTTTTAAATATTTTTAAAAAGGTCTGAGAAATTTCCGACGGGTTACCTGCTGGAAAATCCACATACAAGAACAGGAGAACTGACGTTTTCCGAAATAACACGGTCGAAATGTACTAAAAAAAAAACCGGGTTCTGTTCCTCTTTCTCTGCTTCATATTCTTACCGCCTTAATGGGAGCAGGACCCCTACAAACCTCGTCAGCCCAACGCGGACCCAATAAAGGGGACCCCGGGAACAACCCACGCTTGCAGGAAACACGGCCCCAGGCGTTGTATGTGTGTGTGTGTGTGGTTTATTTCCCTTTCGTAGTCAGTGGAATTTCAAATTCACCTGGCCCGTGGTTTCACTATTGTATACCCCCTTTTTCCTTTCCTAATGCACCTGGACTGCCACAGGGTGGCATGTGAATATACCTGGTTTCGGGGTTCTTTTCGCCAAAATGCTCTCGGAATGAACTTGGGTCCTGGGAAATATATATGCCCTGAGGCAGACGAGTTTTCCTTTTTATTTTGAACATTGCAGGCATTCTTTTTTTATTGGTATTTAGGCAAGGTCATATAGGTAAGCTTGCCAACTTCACACTTTTCTGAATATGCTGAATAAAGAGTACAATAAATTGTTATCCCTGGAAACGTAGAGATGTAAGTGCATCTCCTTTTAATTGAGGTTTGGAAATGATTGAGTACTAATAGTCTTTGCCAGACAAAAATAGTCTTTATTCAAATGTGCAATATACACAGGGTATTCAATTAACCACAAGACACAGGGATCTGATGACTTCTGAACTAAACTGTCTCCTGAGCTAAAATGCCTTTCTTCCTTAATTCTGCCAGGGGTTTATATACCACAGGGTTTGGGGTACATTCAGAAGGGGAGTAGGACACCTGTGTGCACGTGTGCAGGTGTTGTTTAACAACTTCCACGCACCGGGGGTTACTGCGCAGTTAGGGGGTTGCCATGTGCTGGGGTTTCTATGTGCGTGTTGTCAGGGATACATGTGTCTGTCAGTCCACGTGTACTGGGATGGAAGATTATTAATATATTTTATATATTAATCTATTGTCTCTTCCTGGTGTTATGAATAACTCCAAGTATCTATATTTGCTTGACAGCAAATATTCTTGCAATATATATTGGGGAATTATCATATAATTTCCACCAATAAAAAAATTTAAAGAGGTCTATGGAAGCTTTTTCCATGTGGTATGAATTTACTTATTTTTTTAAGTATGTTTTCTGTGGAAAGAAACCTCATAATTAATGAGGCAATTACTGAACCCAAATTAAAGCACAAGGTGTTCAGCCTGCTCCCAAATAAAGTTTACTTGATTAAACTATTTGGAACAAAGCTTTGATGAGAAATCATGTAAAGTTCCTGTGTCTGCTCAACTTACTTTATTCCCTTTGTTTGTTTCGGATAGTCCCCTTTTTGGCAGCAATATGGTTGCCTTTTTGCTGGGCAATTTCAAGAAAAGCCACTTTCCTCTGCCTCAAGAAGCCCAGGTCTTCCCTGGAGACTAGGATATTCTCTGCAAGATTCCATGTTTGAGCGCATTATTCTGGCGTGTTCCTGCCAGGAAAATACCTGATGCTGGGGCAACTGAGTGAAACTTTGTGAGTCTGCATCATCTGCTTTTGCCCTGGCTAAAGGGAAGCTCATGTGAGGTTGTTCCATCAGCGAGGATAAATGTAAACCGTCAGGATGCTTCTCCAGGGATTGCTGACAAGAGCTGGGAAGGGGTTTTTTGCAGGATGATCAGCATAAATAGGAAACACGCAGGTTGAGGTGGAATTGAAAATTGGCTCATCTTTTGGCTTTGGAATGTGGAAAATGAGATAAAAAACAGGTGGCTTTAGAGCATGGAGTCTCTTTCAGGGATGAAGTGTTAGTAAAAATAATCTGCTGGTTTTATGTGAGGAGAAGCCAGTTTTTACTGTATAAACTTGACCCACATGACTAAAAGTTTAGATAAGCCCACAAAAACCAACAAAATATCAGTTTCATATAGTATAGGAGGTTACATTGAAAATTTACTCTTCTTTTGGCTTTTGAATTTAGAAATGACAAAAACAGGTTTCTTTACAGAATGAAGACTCTTCCAGCAATAAATTCATTTTCAAAAATAATCTTCTGTATTTTAGGCAATTAGAAGCACGTTTAAACTGCATACAGTTGGACCACATAACTGAAAGTTTCAAGAAGCCCACAGAAAACAATAAGAAGTGGGTTTCAGGGTTAAATTGAAAAAAGGGCTCTTCTTTTGGCTTTTAATACTGTGGAAATGAGAGAATCATGTGATTTTAGAGGATGGAGCCTCTTCCTTGGAAAAAAGTGGTGGCAGAAATAATATAGCTGTATTTTTTGCAATGAGAAGGAAGTAAGCTATGTACAGTACAGTATAAAATTGATCCTCACAACTGAAAGTTTAGAGACGCCAACAGAAACCAACAAACAAGTGGTTTCATCTTTTATGAATGAATGAATGAATGAACAGAACACTTTATTTGCTGCTTTTCAGCGTTCACAAGGTTCAATCAAGATTTCCACAACCAAACCCCCTTCCCACCCAACCCAAATCCACTCAATGACATTTAATCACTTCAGAGCAGGAAAGCCCAAATTGATAAAAAAAGAGCATCTTTTATGCAGCACATTTTTCTCAAAACAAGTTATTTCTCAATTGATTTTCAAATTATTAAAATTGCGTTGATTACACCAAAACTCCCACATTCCTACACATCAAAAACACAATACTTCAGCTGCTCAATTAGTTACCAATTACCATCTGCCACAGGGATCTCAAGCATGATTTTTCTTGAAACCATAATTATTTTTTCTGGAAAGATTTTTTAAACAAGATTTTGCTTCAATGTGTTATATAAGAAAAATGTTCTTTTTCCTTTGAATAGTCCATGTCATAAAAAAAGAAATATTGGTTCAGCTTTCAGTTTTTAAAAGCAAATACACTTCATGAATGTCAAATGTCCAAACCACAGCAATAACAAACCCAATTAAAAAAACCATAAAAAACCCAATTGATTATTCAGCTTAATAAAAGGGACCTAAAAATTGGTTAAAACCAGAATTCATTAAAGCAAGATTTTTGGCAACAATTTTCCACTTTAATTTATGTAACTTGAAGAATGGCCATTTTCCTTCAAGAATACATGCCACAAAAAGTAAAATTTGTTCCAAATCATGGGTTTTCAGTTCTTAAATTAAAATACAGGTTGTGGTAACTCACAATTTGACCTGCAATTCAAAGGTCAAATTTGCAGAGAGTTTGACTTGCAATCCAACCTCTGCCCTGGAATTTGACCTGCTCTGGCCACTTTTTCACATTTTGGTGCTGATATTTCTCAATTTTACAAGATGTCTCACAATTTGACTGCTTTGGAATTTCATCCTATACTCCAGTAATGGATTATGGTCCAATTGAGAGGTACCACCTGTACATTGCGTGAATACCATGTCTATACTGTCAGAACTACAGCAAAAAGAGATACTTGAAATGAAACTGATTACTTGACCTACTGAAATACAGAGACCATATTAAAAAACCAACTGATTATTCAGCTTTAAAAACAGGGGCTTAAAATTGTTTGAATGAATGAACAGAACACTTTATTTGCCGCTTTTCAGCATTCACAAGGCACAACCAAGACTCCCGCACCCAAACCCCCTCCCCACCCAACCCAACTCCCCCCCAAAGACATTTTATCACTTCAAAGCATGAAACAAAGGACAAACCAATGACAAAAACAAAAGAGAGAACACACTCCACAAAATAAATCTGGACATCCAACACTGATGCATTCAAGCAAAATTGTTTATAAACCAGAATTCATTAAAGCAAGACTTCTAGTAACAAAATTCCACTTTAATGCATGCAACTTGAAGAATGGCAATTTTCCTTGAAGAACCCATTTCACAAAAAAAAATCATATTTGTTCAGAATCATGGGTTTTCAGTTTTCAAAAGCAAATGCACTGCATGAATGCCAAGAACCACAGCACACATCAAGGACACTTGAAACTGATTACTTGTCCTGGAAGAGTGGCAGGTTAACCCGGGTTCATTCCTGCTACAACCCACTTGAAAAAGAGAGGTTCTCCCTTTTCAGAACAAACATCTATGTACAGCAGCAGCTGCAGAGAATGCCTACCCCTTTTACCCCATGGTTTCCCAGAAGATACCCCCCTTTATAAATGAGGCCATAGCAACATATAATGTGCTGACAGTTTTGGACAAAAGGCTGATGATGCTTTTGCAGAAACTTTGTTGGCTATTTGCTTGTGTATATATTCATATATATATATNATATATATAAGGACGCCAATGGGAAGGAGGGGGTAGAGAACCAGGGGTTTGCATGTATTCCATTAGCATCCATTTACGGCCCTTATGGGTTCCCTCTTGCTCATGCTTCCCTTATTTTCCGGGTTGCTTCTGAAAATCGCAATTACAGACTATGAGTTAATGGGGTTTTTATTATTGTAACAGGTGGTTAGAGGGAATTTTTGAAAGCTTTGAACCATTCCTTGAGTAGAAAAAAAATGAAAAATTTTGAATTTGTCAGATGCTGTTCACATGCCTAGCGAAAAAATTATCTGAGAATCAAAATTACAGACTATGAATTGATAAATTTTTTTTATATCCTGAGAGCTGAAAGAAATGATACAGATTGAATCTTGGCCAGTCAAACCATCCAAACCATCCATGAGTCAAAAACCTTCATAATTTGAAATTTCCAGCCAATCCTTGTCAGATATTTTCCGGAAAAAATTTCTAAATTAGGAATACATTTTATAAGCTGGTTTTCACGTGAGACAAAGTCATAGATGCATTCAAAAATGGTATGAGATCATTTCAAATAACATATGCAGTTGACCTTAGCAAAATTTTAGTTGAGTCTCAATGTAATTTATCTTCTCTGATAGATAATTGTAATCCAGAATTCGTCATAAATAATAAATTCTGTTGCGCAATATTTTGATTAAATCCAAAGTCAAGCTTGACACTGTTTTCTAAGAATTTGCTATGAGGCAACAATTAAGTTCAACACTTGGTCTTCACTAAGTCCATAATCTACTGAAAATATTTACAATTTCTAAACAAACTACAGTATTCTACTTCTAAAAAAATTTTAGCTTTTATTTGCCATCCTTCACAGAAAATAAATTCAGAAACACTTGAATAATATTCATCATAAAACCCTGAGAGATACTTTGAAATAATGAAACAATATTCCTGACATGATGTCTTTCAAGCATTTAACCCTCAAATGCAAGAGGGTTCCTGACTGTCCTGGGACAAAGTCAGGATTAAGCCTAAGGGGAAAAATCCAGGTGCAGAAAATCCCATTGTCTGAAAAAATCCCAAATATTAATCATCTGCTGGGAATGCATGAAAAACGCCAACCAGGAAGGAATTTGTTTTAAGCCTAAATTTTCTACAGGATTATTAACAAATATTGTACTTTCCCCCAACTTAGGCCTTGGTAATACAAAAGTCAGATTTTTTAAATTTTCAAAGCTGATGGGGACAAAATTTGGGACAAATATCCCATTTTGGCTGCAGAAGGGTTAAAGACACGCCAAACTAGCACAAAGGCCCACAAGTTACTCAAAATCTCTGAAAATAGCACTGAGCTATACTTCCAGTAAATTTTTTTGAAACTTCAACCATAAAGTTCAATAGAATTGAATTTAATTTTACATACTTTTTAATGTGACTACTAAAGCCATCTGAAAACTCATATACAGTTTAAAAATCTAATTTTCGGATCATTTTCACATACTTTAAGGAATTGCAGTGGAATTTTGCCTCACATATAGACCCTCATTGAGAGCCTTAATCTATTCGTAATTCATGACTGAAGCCTCATCAAAATCAACGTCAGTTTCATAATCATGAAACACAAATATTCTCTTCCAGCTTTCATGCCAGTATATTAACACTACTCACCCGGAACGACGTTTGGGGTCATTAACCCCCGGAAATTTACCATGGGGTAGTAATTTCTAATCAGCGGTGCTTCAAAAGCATGCAACGCAAATGGCGTTTACCCATTCTTGAACATTATAACCCGGTGTTGTGTCTAACATTAATTTATGGTGTCCTCTGAAATGTGTCACACAATAAGACATGATGAGGCTGAATAAGAGAGTCAAGTACAGCGATATTTCCCAGTTATTTCACCTGGAAACGTTCACAGCTCTTTCTTGATGCTGGCATGCTTTCAATGCAGTCATGTTTAACAGTTTTACATTGACTCTTGTTTTGGTTGAATATATATTTTTGCACAATTATTGGGTACAAATGATTACAATATAATTTGATGTGGAGTGTTTTAGTAAATGAAACGAGTAAATCAGTCTGGGACTGGACCGGGATTCGTATTGGAATTCCTACGTTAACAGAGTAAATTGTATTTGGAATAAATACACAAATAAATGACTTCACGAGCTTGGGCTTGATTAACACACAGCTAAACTGAATCTGAGAGAGTTCTGGTAAAGGGAGCAGCTTATATTAACAATTATAACACAAACCCTCACAAGGTTTTAATGTAGAAATAATAAGGTGAAAAGCTATTGTCCAGGATGCCAAGGTGCCAGGATTTTCCTGGCACTGCGATTTTGAGGAGGGGGAAACAATTCTAAGAATGAGGTAAATTAAAGTATTTTATTGTACGTGGCGTGCATGCCCAACAACAATGTTTCACACATTTAGCTATTGTGCAACCAAGTCAGGATCTTTTTGCAAAATCATTTCCCATCAGGCCTGCAAATAAAAAAATATGATTTTTGAACCATGGCCTAAGTCAGGAAAAAGTCCAATATTTTTTATAATCCTGCAGAACATTTTGGCTCAAGAAGAAAAAACTTCCTCTCTGGGTGGCATTTTTCTTGCATTTCCAGCATGGAATGGGCATTTCTTGAGACAATATTTTTCCCAGAGTTTTCCTGACTTAGGCCTAGGCCACCTGGGGACATTTCAGTGCCCTTCATTCAAACTGAAATGCCCTCAACTTTGCCAAAGGATGGCCAAGAACCCTTTGCCATCCATAGGGTTAAATGTTAATTCAGAGGTCAGTATATCTAAAATTATGCCTTTCCTGTCATAAAAAAGGCGTTTAACAAGATGTGATTTGAATCAATTTTTTCAAAAATTAATTGTGTTTCTCCATCAACTGCAACACCGCAGTCATCAATATGCACTACTATATGAGCACAACTCAAGTGATTTATGAATATTGTGAGGTTTTTCTTCAGAACAAAGCAGGATCTGCTTAGAGAATAGCTGAGGGTTGATTACAAGCATTACCCTCAAGGTGGTCCCAGCAAAAATGGGGTTGGACCACAAGCAGTTTCTCCTTCTATCTCTTGATTAAAAAAACGAAAACAAAAGAGAAACTAGGATTAATGCAAACCTAGCACAGAAAAGGCAGAATCATAGAAAAGGAGGGGATGATTGGTGCTTTAGTCATGATCTTGTGCATGTGTGCTGTAATCAAGGGCTTGGGATAGGCTCATCTTGTGCAACCCCCATCCTTCCCCCCCCCCCTTTTCAGACCCCATGCAGGGATGTATAGCATCATTGAAGAGTATCCATGACAAGGACCCACTGGGAGCTGTGTTCATAAGATTACACCTGGAGTTTCCCATCAAGGAAATTGGTTTGGATGGCAGGCCCTGGCCCATTTCACCTGATGCCCAGGCTGGGAAATCACTGCCCTGTTCCTTGTTGTTTTTGGGGTGGTTTCACAATAACAGCCCCCTCTCTGACTGTACTCCATTGTGTTGCTGGGAAATGACTGAGTGCCTTGATTCAGTACCCCAAAAAATGAAACTGAATGTGATTCAATTATTTTAGGCATTCAATTTAATTTATTTTGGTGTACTATATACTGTATCTGTACTGACATCCTTTACTGTGCCTCTTTTAAGACATTGAGGAGATTCTAGACAAATCTAAACATTTCAGAGAAATCAAGAGATTTCCCCATAATTAAAGGAATATAAAAAGTTGGTTTTCCTGGGGAGATATTGTTGAATGTACAACATATTAATCAGAAGAAGAGTTTTTCTAACAAGATCTGCATGTGAGTTGTTATCCAAAAACTATAATGTCAAATAGCACATCCAACTATGATCAGTTGTTGTCAGATACTGTACTTCCTTATATTAACGGAATTGAATCAGAGATTTAAGACATTTTCCTCAACTTTTGAAGGAAACACAAAAGTTACTCCTTGAGAGTATACAAAGTGTTTTATTATATTCTTTCCACACAGTAAATACAATACAATTGCTACAGAGCAAAGCAGCATAGATCTGGCGTTTGGTCGGAGTCTGTTGCGGTAAACTTAACGCAGCATAAAATGCACCTGTATATATAGCTTTGGCTGGCCAAGATCAAGGAATGCGCATAGGAACCAATTTGGATTGGGGATTTCACACTTTGTTTATTTAAAAGGAAAGAAGCATGAGTGCAGTTGGGAAAGTATTCCATCAACAAAAGGATTGTGAAATATAATTGCTAGCGCACCAGGCGCAGCCAAGCATAGCAGAAATAAATTAGCTTAAAAAGGGTTGTACGGAAAGTGAGGGGCGTTGTGGTTGTTATTATGACTACAGAGTTTTCAAAAATAACTCATCCCTGAGAGAAAATAAGGTTCACCTTGACTGATGTCCAGACAAATACAGTATTTCACATGAACTGACAATTTTAGTGACCCCTTTTATATTTCAAGAATATGGTCCCAGGTGGGCAAATGCTCTGGTGAATATTTCATGTTAGTCATTATTATACTAATGTCAATTTTTTCCGAAATTCCATTAGGTAAGCAAGAAATTGTCCATTTATGCAGGGTTCCCGAACCTTTTCAAACCCACAGACTAGAAAATTTCCATATTTTTTTGTCAACTGGCAAATATTTCCCCACAAATGTTCTGCAGATTAGCGAAATTTAATAATTTTTTTTACTCAAAACAAATTTGCCTGAAAGACTTCATATGGTAAGCATTTGAAAAGTTTTTGCTTTTTGCAAATATTAAGAACCAATGATGCAGCTATGGTGGAATGTCTTCAAAAAATTATGAAGGTGGGGTTTCTCAGAAGGAAAAAAATTGAATTAATTTATTTCAGCCGGTGAAAATTTGTATGAAGTTTTCTCAGGCAAAAAGCCAACTTTAATTTTTTCATCAGATAATTTCAACTGCAATTGTCTGCAAAATTTGAAGTAAAGATAACAGACTTCATTGTTACTTTTGATACATTTATTGTGATGCAGAACATTTCTTGTGGGCCATAAAGGGAACATTGATTTTCATGCAGTAGATTCAAATGTTTTTTCCATGATTTCTGTGCAGATTTCTTCAGAGTTATAAGAATCAACTAAAATAGTTTTCCTGCTGATGGAGGAACTTGGTTTATGTACACGCGTTGTATATCAGCAAATGTCACACTGGCATCAGCACAAACAATCCATTTGCATGCAATTAGCATTGATCTTCACTTCGGCAGAACCCCCTTCTATGCCAACCAACACGAATGGCTTGTGTAAGTCATCAAGATAACCCAATGGGTCCATTGCAGCATGATCCATATGTCACTGGTCCCCTGTGCAAATAATGTGCGTGCGCTGATGAATCGCATGCCACGGATACTGCTGAAGCATGAATTACCGGAATGCCAACAGACTGGCAAGTACTTATGGCTAGAAAGCAATCGGGGAGGAGTTTTTTAGGTACTTGATAATGATTCCTGATTGACGAGACGGAAAACGAGGACTTTCCAATGGACTTTCGCATTCTTTGGCGCTGCAGCGACGAGAGATCTTTAAAAAAAATTTCTTTTGTTTTATTTCCTGTGTACATGAAGGCTTGGAGTTTTGCAGAGAGAGAGAGAGAAAATTGCATGAACTGAAAACCAATTTGTTTGAAGTTTCAAAATTGCTGCACATTTTAGTGTATCCTTAGAATGGAATTCCTGACCTGATCAATTGGAAATAATGACCCCTAAAATCCCATTTGATTTAAAAAAAAATTATTTTCCACTGCTACGCGATTTTTGAATAAAATAATTTTCCTTGAAGTGGCCTGAACGCTATTTTGCATTCCAAGTAAAATACAAGGGTTCGCTCATAAAGTTTGTTAATCATTCGCTCGTTTCTTGTTGGACGGAAAGAATGGGAAGCATAGTTGTGTAAAATAATGTATGACCCATTTACTGAACCAAAATTGTTTTTAAAAAAAAGCGTGAATGTAAGTTTCAAAGACGATTCATTTCTGTTGGAAAATAAAGTTTACTTCGACTCAAGTTCAGAAAAATATTGCACATTGAAAGATAATTTTAATGACCAGGAAATTTTCGGTAAATATTTCAAACATTATGATAAAACAGTATGAATATTTTTTGTGATTTCTTTGCAGATTTCCCTCTGGTTAAAAAAAAAAAAAAGCTATGGGACCCGAAATAAATTTCTGAAAACAAAACGAGAAAAAAAAACGTTGCACCTTTACTAAAGGAACCTAAAAATAATCTGCCACACAAGAAAAATTGTTACTCAACAAGATTCCACTGTAATTTACCATAAGTTACCAACAAAATTGTCCAAACTATCCATTTATGCTACATAAAATAAAATAAATAACCTGCAAATCCTCTTCTTCAAATATTGAGATGCAAAAAAAAAACTTTTCAGTATCATTCATCACAACTTCAACTCCACATGCATGCCGCTGAACAAAATCAAGGGATCAACTCCTGGGCTGTTTATATGCCTCCAATATGAGCCAACCAACATCAGTAGACAGTTCAGAATGTGAAGTTTTAAGAACAGCTTTAATACAGAAGGAAAAAAATAAAATAAATGAGACAACAGGAAACAAAATTAAAAAAAAGAAAGAGAAGGGAAGAAGGCACACACAGACCAGGAGTGGAGTCACACAACTAAAAATAGATTCGCAGACGCGTTCAATGGAACAGTGCGAGCAGGAAGATGAATAAGGTTCTGGGGGGGGTGAGGTGAGGAGTATGGGAAACACCAGGGTTCAGAGACGACGAGGCATCAATGAGTGAGGAGGGGTGGGCTCATATTCCACCCCCGGCAGTGGGGTTTTTTCCTGTCTTTTTGGTGGGCCACTTTTATATATAGGGGCATGAAGGCCCCACATCATATGGTGTTCTTGAGCCACTCCAATTTTATGACTCCTTCTCCATGCCACCCTTCTGCAAGGAAGTTGAATTGTTTTTTTTTTTGCAGATTTTGGGTGCGATCAAGAATGACATTAAAGAAAACCATGACATTTTGGGCACCATAAAGTCAGGAAAAATCCTGGCTTTTTATTGATTTTTCACAGAAGCATTTTGCTCTGAAATGAAAAAATTAAATCTTCAATGCTCATTTTTTCCCCCATGGCCTTGTGTTATTCCCCCATTACAAGATTGAATTTAAGCTTGGAAGCCAGGAGCCCAGGTTGGAGGTCTTTTTGGTGGGCCACTTTTATATATAGGGGCATGAAGGCCCCACATCATATGGTGTTCTTGAACCACTCCCATTTTTTGACTCCTTCTCCTTGCCAAACCACCCCCCCCCCACCTTTTAACCCTTCTGCAGCAAAGTTGGGCTTTTTTTTTGCAAATTTTTGGTGTAATGAAGAGTGACATTAAAGAAAGCCATGTCAGTGTGGGCAGGACAAAGTCAGGAAAAATCCTGGCACTTTTTAAATTTTCCACAGGAACATTTTGCTCAGAAATAAAAAAATTAAATTTTCAAGGCTTCCTTTTTTCCCCATGGCCTTGTGTTATTCCCCCATTCCAAGATTAAATTTAAGCTTGGAAGTCAGGAGCGCAGGTTAGAGGTCACTACCAAAAAAGCCCAACTTAAGGCTTTCTCTGCATTTCTTTATCCTTGGATGAAATCTGCCTTTGAGATTTTACTCAATAATATTCCAAAAAAAATTTTTATAAAAACCATTCGTGTTTTTTTTTATTCATGCCAGATTATTGAAGCAGAGGAGTTGATTTATTGACCGCCTCCGATCTGGACTCGTATTGCGAAGGAAAGATCATATTGACGAAATTTCTGCAGACAGAGCAACGAGACATTTTCAGTTGGGTAGATGTCACTCTCAGGTACGAGTCTCGTTCGGTCGCAATGGAAAACTGGGTCATGTTTTTATTCCAAACGATTCCGGCTTGATATTGGAAAACAGATTCCAAAATGTGACTCTTATTCTTTTTCAGTATCATATATACGAGTATGTTTGCGAAACCATGTGAAATATCGTCTCTTTTATGACTGATGATTAATTTAGAACGTAGCGTATGTTGGCACATTTAAGATATTTATTCGCGTCATAAATGTGCCAAAAACAGTTCGACACTTTATTGCTGATTATTTTTCTAAGACTCCTTTGTCATTTAAAATCATTATCAGGTTTTTTTGCCAAGGAATTCTTCAAAGGGTCATGCGTGTAAGAAAATGCTTTTTTTTTTTACAAAAAAGAAAGGTTGAGGCCGGAAATCTCTGAAAGTCGTTTCAAAGCACTTTGGCAACGCATTTTATCCAGGTTACAAAGCTTGATCTTTAAAATAACCCGGAATCTTCGTAATTCCGGGTTCCTCGGGTACTAAGTGGCTGTAAAAGAAAATCCAGATGGTGTCGCGAAGCTTCTCCAACAAATGCCAAGCAGACAAGGATTTTCGAAATTATTTGTGGCTTCCATTTCATCCTTTTGTTTCTTCAATGCATTTGTGTTTTAAGAAACGCGAACGAACGAAACCATCCAGTTTTTTTTTTTTTTTTTTCGTGGAAGTGATGCTGAACTTAATAGTTCTACCGTTGGTATGCAAAGCAAGGCATTTTCTACGACAAGCATATATTTTTTAATTTGATTTCTGGTTTGTGTTTGGAATTCCGTTCCAGAGGCGGAAATCGCAATGAAATTCCTCGGAATGCTTTAATCAAAAACTGGGACCGAAAAATCCATCTTCTTAAGCAGAAAAATTAATATTCCCTCATTCTCATGTCATCTCTCGAACATCACTTTTCATCTCGGGAATATACTTGAGATAACCTCGTTTGAAAACTTTTTCTATATGCAATTTTTTCCGGTTAGAAAATCTGTTGAAGCGAATATTCTAAGGACGAAATTTTTATAAAATATTCTCTGGGGTATTTTGTCAAAGACGAATTGCGAACAGCGATAAAAATATCGTCATAACCAAATTTATTAATGCAGAAAAACAAATTCGTGTTTTTGTGATTTATCAAATTTTTGAAACTTCTGGAATTGCGAAATTTTGTTCGAAAAGTGTTCAAGTAAAAGTGTGTTTACCATAGAAGCCACAAAAAATTCAAAAAAATTAATGATTTTATTTAATAAATGTATTTGTGATGATGCTGTTTGTGAAAGATCCCTTTTTCAAAGATAACACATCACTTCTGCTTGATGAAACCTAATTTCTCTTGAAAATTTTCTGGTTTTGAAAAATCAACTTTGATTTGAAGAAATGAACATCCCGCGCCTGGAAGAATATTACAATTTATTTTTAAATGTCAAGTTGTTTTGAGGTAAATCTCAAAATGACGAATCTTCGTATTGGTTCGTGAAAGTTCCTTGTAACAATAATTCATCTGTACACTGAATTTTTAATGACAAATTTTGCTGACGCCAATTTTTGTTTTGCAGGCGCTAAATATCCGCCAAAATTTTGTTGAAGTTTCAAAATAACGGATTTCTTTCAAAAATAAGGTATTCCAATTCATTTTTGTATCGAATTTTGTTTCAGATTTCTGAATAAAAATGTTTTCAATACAGTTCTTTGACATCGGAAACAATATGCTCATAGTTTAAAAATTTCCAGCCAATTTTCTAGGACCGTTTCCTTCTCTTTTTTTTATGTTGATGCGCGTTTTTCATTTTGTTTTTATGTATTCATTTATGGGTGTGTTCATTAGCAGAACATGGGTTCCTCCCAACTGCCACCTGTCTCCAAATGTCAGAGGATCCCAGTCTTTGTACATGTGTCTGGGCCTCAGAGAAAATCCCTTTATTCCGCTCCCACAACTTATAGACACACCATCTTTGTGCTTATATGTGACAAGGCCCAGTGTTGCCAAGTGATGCCCACGGATTTTTTTTTAATGCTTGCAGAAAAATCTTGTTACAATTAATCAACAGTTTTGAAGATTAATTATTCAACGTTATTTGAGTTTTGATATATTTTTAACCAGATGTGTTTATCAGGTCCAAATGACTTTGTAGTAACATGGGTATATTTAATATTGGAAAATTCTGATATAATCTTATAAAAAATTGTATGGTTTTTGAAAAAGGCCAGACATATTATAGTTCTCACTGCTGTATCATGCCCATTTTCCAAAGTTTTATTATATAATTTTTCACAAAAAACTATTACCAAAGGAACCATTTAGAATTTTTATTTGTGTGCTGGCTATGTTCCTGCTAAATTTTGAGGAAAGGTAATGATTAAATTTTGTTCAGTCCTTTGTGCTTTTGTTTTGGTTTACTTTACATAATACTGTACATTATATGGAATGATAATCTTGAAGAAAACAGTGCCAATGCTTAATGGTAATTTTTAAAAGCCATTGTGAAAACAAGGTGAAGTTAAAATTGTGTTGCGTTAAGTGTGGAATCTTGGCTAATACATGTCATCATTTTTGAACATTCCACCTGCCCTGGCCCTAGAGAACAAAATGTTAGGAAGTTTTGGTCCCTAAAATGTCCCTGAAAACAAAAATTTGAAATTGTTCCTCAAAAACCTGAATTTAGCATAAAATCAGTCCAGCAACAATGTTTCATTGAAAATGACTGTGTTTGTTGGACAAAATCTTAATGTATGATATTTCAATTGTATTGCAATTAGAAACCTAACTTGCCAATTTTGCCTGAGTATTTTTTTATACATTTGCTGATGAAGCTCCGTTTTTCAAGATTCTAAAGCAAACGCTTAGTTATTGAAAGATGTGATTGCTCATTTTTCAAACAATGTTCAAACCACAATTTATAAATTCGGAGGTACTGCAGAAAATCCCCGAAAATATGCTTCCTTCAGCTAGCAAAGAACACAAAAGTCTGTAATAGTCTCTTGTTCATGCAAAATTAATTGTAGCAGCGGGCAAAAAAATCCCATACACCAGCAGTTGAGAAAACCTTCACTTCCAAATCCAGTAGTTGTGAGCACAATTGATGATGAGGGTTCGGTACGTTAAATCCAGCGTCACCTGGCAAACCTGGTCTTCCCCTCACCACCGCCAGCAGCAGCAGCAGCAAGCCCTGTGTCAGGATTTCCAACCGGATCCTTGACAATGTTTTTTTCTCTCGTTTCTTCTTTTTTTGTCACAAGGCTGTTTTTATTTATTATACGTTGTTCTGTTGAATACGGGGCTGCCATTTGCGTACACAGAAGCCGTGACACCTGCTCAGGTTTCGTAGGATGAAATAAAATGAAGAAAAGCAGGTGAGCATCACGGAGTCTCATATACCTCCGGAAGTATTTATTTTGACTTCCGTATTTCTTGCTCATTTTAAATACTGTTCGGCGGGTCCCCGCATAAAAAATAACTCAAGTAACAATATACGCATCGACATTAAAAATTTCTACGTGCGGAAAGGTGACTCGAATTAATTTTTTTCCCTGAACAAAAAATGTTCAAGTATTTTGCACAGCCTCTACCAGAAATTCTGTCTAGAATGANAAAAATTAATATTCCCTCATTCTCATGTCATCTCTCGAACATCACTTTTCATCTCGGGAATATACTTGAGATAACCTCGTTTGAAAACTTTTTCTATATGCAATTTTTTCCGGTTAGAAAATCTGTTAAAGCGAATATTCTAAGGACGAAATTTTTATAAAGTATTCTCTCGGGTATTTTGTCAGAAACGAATTGCGAACAGCGATAAAAATATCGTCATAACCAAATTTACGGATTCAGAACAACATATTCGTGTTTTTGTGATTTATCAAATTTCCGAGACTTCTGGAACTGCAAAAATTTTATCGAAAAGTGTTCAAGTGAAAGTGTGTTTACGATAGAAGCCAAAAAGAAATTAAATAATGATTTTAATTAATAAATGTATTTGTGATGATGCTGTTTGTGAAAGATCCCTTTTTTCAAGGATAAAACATCACTTCTGCTTGATGGAACCTAATTTCTCTTGAAAATTTTCTGGTTTTGCCAAATCAACTTGGATTTTGAGAAATGAACATCCCATCGGACCTTCTTATAATGTTAAATAAAAATTTACAGTTCAACAAAACTCCATTTAGAGTTTTACTGCTTAGAAGCATAACCAAGCACTTTCAAGGAACATTGTTATTAAGTAGACATGTGACTTAAAATAATGAAAAATTTTGCTGACGCCAATTTTTTTTTTGCAGGCGCTAAATATCCGCCAAAATTTTGTTGAAGTTTCAAAATAACGGATTTCTTTCAAAAATAAGGTATTCCAATTCATTTTTGTATCGAATTTTGTTTCAGATTTCTGAATAAAAATGTTTTCAATACAGTTCTTTGACATCGGAAACAATATGCTCATAGTTTAAAAATTTCCAGCCAATTTTCTAGGACCGTTTCCTTCTCTTTTTTTTATGTTGATGCGCGTTTTTCATTTTGTTTTTATGTATTCATTTATGGGTGTGTTCATTAGCAGAACATGGGTTCCTCCCAACTGCCACCTGTCTCCAAATGTCAGAGGATCCCAGTCTTTGTACATGTGTCTGGGCCTCAGAGAAAATCCCTTTATTCCGCTCCCACAACTTATAGACACACCATCTTTGTGCTTATATGTGACAAGGCCCAGTGTTGCCAAGTGATGCCCACGGATTTTTTTTTAATGCTTGCAGAAAAATCTTGTTACAATTAATCAACAGTTTTGAAGATTAATTATTCAACGTTATTTGAGTTTTGATATATTTTTAACCAGATGTGTTTATCAGGTCCAAATGACTTTGTAGTAACATGGGTATATTTAATATTGGAAAATTCTGATATAATCTTATAAAAAATTGTATGGTTTTTGAAAAAGGCCAGACATATTATAGTTCTCACTGCTGTATCATGCCCATTTTCCAAAGTTTTATTATATAATTTTTCACAAAAAACTATTACCAAAGGAACCATTTAGAATTTTTATTTGTGTGCTGGCTATGTTCCTGCTAAATTTTGAGGAAAGGTAATGATTAAATTTTGTTCAGTCCTTTGTGCTTTTGTTTTGGTTTACTTTACATAATACTGTACATTATATGGAATGATAATCTTGAAGAAAACAGTGCCAATGCTTAATGGTAATTTTTAAAAGCCATTGTGAAAACAAGGTGAAGTTAAAATTGTGTTGCGTTAAGTGTGGAATCTTGGCTAATACATGTCATCATTTTTGAACATTCCACCTGCCCTGGCCCTAGAGAACAAAATGTTAGGAAGTTTTGGTCCCTAAAATGTCCCTGAAAACAAAAATTTGAAATTGTTCCTCAAAAACCTGAATTTAGCATAAAATCAGTCCAGCAACAATGTTTCATTGAAAATGACTGTGTTTGTTGGACAAAATCTTAATGTATGATATTTCAATTGTATTGCAATTAGAAACCTAACTTGCCAATTTTGCCTGAGTATTTTTTTATACATTTGCTGATGAAGCTCCGTTTTTCAAGATTCTAAAGCAAACGCTTAGTTATTGAAAGATGTGATTGCTCATTTTTCAAACAATGTTCAAACCACAATTTATAAATTCGGAGGTACTGCAGAAAATCCCCGAAAATATGCTTCCTTCAGCTAGCAAAGAACACAAAAGTCTGTAATAGTCTCTTGTTCATGCAAAATTATTTGTAGCAGCGGGCAAAAAAATCCCATACACCAGCAGTTGAGAAAACCTTCACTTCCAAATCCAGTAGTTGTGAGCACAATTGATGATGAGGGTTCGGTACGTTAAATCCAGCGTCACCTGGCAAACCTGGTCTTCCCCTCACCACCGCCAGCAGCAGCAGCAGCAAGCCCTGTGTCAGGATTTCCAACCGGATTCTTGACAATGTTTTTTTTCCCGCTTCTTTTTTTTTTTGTCACCAGGCTGTTTTTATTTATTATACGTTGTTCTGTTGAATACGGGGCTGCCATTTGCGTACACAGAAGCCGTGACACCTGCTCAGGTTTCGTAGGATGAAATAAAATGAAGAAAAGCAGGTGAGCATCACGGAGTCTCATATACCTCCGGAAGTATTTATTTTGACTTCCGTATTTCTTGCTCATTTTAAATACTGTTCGGCGGGTCCCCGCATAAAAAATAACTCAAGTAACAATATACGCATCGACATTAAAAATTTCTACGTGCGGAAAGGTGACTCGAATTAATTTTTTTCCCTGAACAAAAAATGTTCAAGTATTTTGCACAGCCTCTACCAGAAATTCTGTCTAGAATGAATTTTTCATGCCCCTTGAATTTGCTATAGAGAGAATTTAAGTTTGGAAATTCCCTATAAAATGGAGCAAAAACTTTCTGGGAATTCTAAAAGAATTCCCAAACCAAATAAAAATGTGTTATACATAGACAATCGCTGTAGACAAGAATTTTTCTGGCATTTGTTGTTGAGCTTATTTTATTGTAGAGAGGGAGAGAGAGAGAGAGCAAGTCCACCTGTATTCATTAGTGGGTCCCCTGAATCGAAATTACACTAATGTACAATAAAATTGTATCTACAAAGTTTAAAGAGACAAAAAAATAATTGTTTGAATTCAAGGGCCCAGAAAAATTCGTGTCTACGAACATGTTCCTGATTATAATGCTGTTATTTTTTCTCCCATGCGGTTTTCTGTCCATCTTAATGACGGTCTACAAAGATAAAATGAATAAGGTCATATTTTTGCTGCAGAAAATCCCCATAATGTTGAGAAACAACCATATGGTACACAAGCAAAACAAAAAATCATCATTTTGAGGACATTTTTGTTGACACGATTTTTTCTGGCCTCTTGAATTTGTTGTAGAGAGAATTTCGTTGCAGAGAGAATTTAGTTGCAGGTAGAGTTTTTATTTTGGCCACCTCCCACCTGAACAGTAGTTAATTCGGCAAATATATGAAGATGCAAAAAACGAACAGGAATATTTGTGCCAACATTGATCGTTGATTTTTCTGGCCCCTTGAATTCGCTCTAGAGAGAATTTTGTTGCAGAGAGAGTTTTTATTTTGGCCACCTCCCACCTGTGCAGTATTTAATTCTGCAAATATGTGAAGACCGGAAATATTTGTGCCAATCATTGATCAACGATTTTTCTGGCCCCTTTAATTCGTTCTAGAGAGAATTTCGTTGCAGGGAGAATTTATTTGCAGAGAGAGTTTTTATTTTGGCCACCTCCCACCATGTACAGTATTTAATTCGGGAAATGTATGAAGATTAAAAAAACAACTGGGAATATTGTTGTCAATCATTGATCATTGATTCATTGATTTTTCTGGCCCCTTGAATTCGTTGTAGAGAGAATTCCGTTGCAGACAGAGTTTTTATTTTGGATACCTCCCACCTGGACAGTATTTAATTCGGCAAATATATGAATATGCAGAAACACCCAGGAATATTTTTGAAAATCATTGATCATTGATTTTTCTGGCCCCTTGAATTTGTTCTAGAGAGAATTTCGTTGCAGAGAGAATGTCGTTGCAGACAGAATGTGGTTGCAGAGAGAATGACGTTGCAGAAAGAATTTATTTGCAGAGAGAGTTTTTATTTTGGCCACCTCCCACCTGTACAGTATTTAATTCGGGAAATATATGAAGATTCAAAGAACAACCGGGAATATTGGTGTCAATCATTGATCATTGATTCATTGATTTTTCTGGCCCCTTGAATTCGTTGCAGAGAGAATTTTGTTGCAGAGAGAATTTTTATTTTTGCCACCTCCCACCTGCACAGTATTCAATTCGGCAAATAAGGTATATGAAGATGCAAAAACACCCGGGAATATTTGTGCCAATCATTGATCATTGATTTTTCTGACCCCTTGATCCCTTGAATTTGTTGTAGAGAAACTTTCGTTGCAGAGAGAGAGTTTCTATTTTGGCCACCTCCCACCTGTACAGTATTTAATTCGGCAAATATATGAAGATGCAAAAAACAACCGGGAATATTTGTGCCAATCATTAATCAATGATTTTCCTGGCCCCTTTGAATTCGTTGTAGAGAGAATTTCGTTGCAGAGAGAATGTCATTGCAGAGAGAATGTCGTTGCAGAGATAATTTCGTTGCAGAGAGAGTTTTTATTTTTGCCACCTCCCACCTGTACAGTATTTAATTCGGCAAATATATGAGGATGCAAAAAACAACCGGGAATATTTGTGTCAATCATTGATATTGATCTCCCCCCAGCACTGTTGATCAGACTAACGGAAAATTGGAATGATTCATTCGGTCCTGATGCTGCTGCTGCTGCTGTTGGCGACGTGGCAGTCAGTCGTGGGCCGCGTATTATAACCCCCCCCCCCCCTGCGACAGCTGTCCTCGGGAACCCCCGAATACAGTGCAAAACCTCATTCCGCACCTTTGTCACTTGCCC
>CAJPEX010003558.1:0-28045 GCA_905338405.1 Notodromas monacha
ATTTCAACCAATCTCCTTACAAATGGCGGCACAGCACAGGCAAGGAATCGACCCGCGCCATGGATCTAGGAACGCTGATTCACGCAGCAATCTTAGAGCCAAACATTCCGCTAGATGTCATCGCCGCAGTATCGCCATTCTCCGACTTCAGGACTAAAGCAGCCCAGGAGTGGAGAGACGATGCGCGAGCCATGGGCAAGATGATTGCTACAGATGACGATATTCGCGCCGCTAGTGGGTGTGAAGCGGTCTTTTCTGAGGACTATGCTCAACGCTTTGCTGGTGGCTACAAATCCGAGGTGGCAGTTTTTGCCACTATCGGGGCAACGGACATAAAAGGCATGATTGACCTCGTGCCTGACAATCTCGACTTGCTTGTGGATCTGAAAACGACTGCCAAAATCGGCAATCTGCGCAACATCACCAGCACTATCGTAGATCGAGGCTATCACTGGCAAGCAGCGTTATACTTGGATCTGTGGAACGCAGCAAGCGGTGAGAATCGCACTCGCTTTGTGATCTGCTTTATCGAGGTGACAGCACCGTATGAATCGGCATGGGTGGAAGTCTCACCTGAGCTGATCGAAGCGGGGCGTGTAGGCTACATGAACGCACTTGCGAAATGGCAATCATGCGTAGCTGTAGGCGTATGGCCGCGCCAGCATGAGGGTATCACCACTATCGAGAAACCCGCTTACCTATAAACCAAAAAAGAGGGGGCGCGCATCTCACTCACGCGCTTTATATTATGAAAAAAAAATATGATGCAGTCGCCACCGTGGGCAAATACACGAAAGATGGAATAGAGAAAAAGCGATATTTGACCGTAGGAGCGGTCTTTGAGAGCGACGAGGGTAAACTTACCCTAAAGCTGGAAGGAGTGCCTGTATCGCCCGATTGGAGCGGTTGGATCGCATTCTACGAGCCGAAGTTGGGTTACACTGGAACAACTGAGAACGACACACCTCCATTCTGATGAGCATCTTCGACGACACGCCGCTGGAAATCGGAACGCAATACTACGATAAGGAAATCATCGGGTGGAATCCTGATGAGAGAAAATATCTAGTTGCTTGCCCACGCTTTCGCACGAAGGAGCTTTGGCTCTCCAAGGAGAAAGTAGATGCTGAATATGGGAATAGTCTCATGGCAGGAGTAGAGTGCCGTGAGTCGAAGCCAGGAAGCAGCTACAACACCCGATACTTCAGGAGTCGGGTAGATAGCCCAGAATGAAAAATATCCTTGCCACCTCCATCCAATCGTGCAAACTGACCATATGAAAACGCTCAGCCAGCATATCAGAGTGAATTCTAACAGAAAATCAACAATATGACAGAAGAAACAAAAGATATAGGCGAAACCTCAGACGGATACCACACTTTTAACGAGTTGTATGACCACAGATGCACGCTTTTTCTTGCTTTGATGGCAAGCAATCCGTTAATTTCTTGGATCAGCAAAAAGCACCACGACGAAAGCGAATGGGATGGCTGGTTTATCGCTGGTATGGATTTGCCGACTGGAACGGCCACTTATCACTTGCCAGATGCAATGATGGAAATCGCAAAGGCGACAAAATGCGCGATACTTGACAAAGGCAAAGAGTGGGATGGTCACACATCAGGCGATGTTGTCAAACGCTTGCAAAATTGGATTTTGCCAATAACAGCAAAACTAACGGAAACGAAACCATGAAAACGCCAACGTATTCACCCGAGGAAGCAGAGAGAAACGGCTACAAGTCGATTACTACGCTTTATTTCTTCAACGATGAAGCAGACATGAAATATCTCTCTGCTGTGTTGACTGACATGGTAAATGTTAAACATTGCCTTATAAAAACGCTCCGAGGAGTGGAGGTGGCTAGGCTTAAAACTGAGATCCTATGAATCTATTCCCAGAATTACCAGAGGAGGAATCGCCCCGCCTGAAATGGATGAAAGCGAAGAATATCCATACGCTGAAAACCAAGGACAACAGATGGGTAGCATACAAAAGCGAGACACAGCACAATTTCACCCACGAGGATGAGATTGACGCTGTTGTCGGTCTTGCTAAGAAGCTAAAAATCAAACTCTGGAAAGAGTGATTGACTTTGCGCCCGATTGCGCTAGTCTATTCTTGTCTGAGGTGTTTAGCCTTGTATGACGCTAACTAACTTGCTTGCAGACCCCGTCAGCACCCACTGGCGGGGTTTTTCTTTATCAATTTGTCCAGCTCGCAACGGACAAAGCTCAGATCATCCTCCAGCTGGGTGATCCGCTTCACCTGCGAGGCGATGACTTTTTGCGCTTGCTTGTCGGAAAACGGTCGTTTGTTTTTTGGTAATGATTCTACTAGGTGGTTGTATCGTTCTTGCCAGTTGATTTCCTCGCTCATTTTTTCGTTGGTTAGTTTTTCTTTTTCTTGATATCCCGCAGCTTGGCATCCATTCTCAAGACGCATTCGTAGGTCGTGATGTTTTGTCCTCTAGCATACGGAGCGACAACGGAGCAGATTCGCCCTAGCATGTCGGAGTTTGATTGTAGCCTATCGTATTCCGCTTTTGGTATTGTAATTTTGATGTTCATATTGTTTGTTTCTTTCCTTGTTTATTTCTGTACACAATTAGTCTCATAACCTCCCTAGAGCACACACGATGAGAAACAATATCTACCATGTGCTTTTATGATTCGGAAACCAGCCCCTTAGGAGTCAACCTCCTGCCACCTCTGCTTAGTCTCATGGTGACAACTCGTTAGCCCCTTTCGAGCGTTTCAAGCCTAGTGATGAGTGTGGAAGATTCACGTCTTCTCGCGTTGTCCTTTGTTTTGGTCTGTCTTCAGAATCGAACAGGGGCAAATGAAAAGCCCGTTCAGGCTACTACCTCTGAACGGGCTTCGATGCTATTGAACACACAGCAAGAAAGTCTTTTACGGCGGTAGTAGCGCGCGAACGAGAGAAGAATAAACCAAGTATGGGAAAACGCAAGAAATAATTTTTAAGCGATAAAAAAATATCTCCCAAGGTGCGCATCGTGGAGAGGCGTGGGAGATCTGCTGCGAGAATAGTATCAGAGAATCGGGTAAATTCAAGCTCAGATATCGAGCATGACCGGTATCACCGGACGTATGGCAGACGTATGGCAGACGTAAATCCCTAACAAAATGCACGCTGGAGGCATTGATTTTGCAAGGAAAATGAAAAAGATTGAAAATAAATGAGAAAAAGTATTGACCTAGGTCATGAGCTGATGTAGAAATCCCTCGCCATGAACGAACACATTCAGAACCTCACCGAAGCACAAGCTAAGATCATACTGGGATTTGCCATACGGGAATGGCGCAACGCCATATACACCCCAGATATATATGGAGATGCCGCACGGCTTGGATTCCTTACGCAGAAGATCGAATCACTCTCCAAAGAGAATACAACAACCAATGAAAACTAAAGAACAACGAGCGCAAAAGCTCGCCATCATCGAAGCCACAGTGAAAGAGCAAACGCACAAGCTTATGCACGTTAAAATGCCAGTAGAGCTACACGCGCAGATCAAAGCAGAAGCAGAGCAGCTAGGCATGAAGCTAGGTCGCTATGTCTGCGGATTGATCAAAAAAGGAAAGGAGGGAGCATGATTGACTTCATCAAAGCGCATCCATTTTTCACCGTGTTTTTCCTCATCGTAGGCTTTTACATGGTGGCTTTTACTCTCAGCTTAATTAACCCGCCGAAAGATGACTATGAAGACTAAATTCCTACAAGCGTTTTACACGCTCGCAACCGCACTCATAGCTGGGCTAGTCGCCTGGATAATTCTACCATAACAAACATGAACACACAGAACACACCATCACACGCATACAGAATGCAAGAAGTTATTGACATCGGTTTCAACGCTGAAAATACACTGGATGAAAATGACACCGTGTCACTAAAAGTTGGACAGCTTGCTGATTTTGTCAGACACTACTGCGAGTTATGCCAAGCACTAGTAGACCATGAGATTGAGGCATTATCTCACGCTGAGATATTGCGCCAACAAAGCAAGAAGATCGTAAGAATACTGAAAGGAGAGCCATGAACAAAGATGCACACGAACGCAGGATGCAAGCTATGTTGAACATTGCTTGGGAAGTTGAGAACCTCATGGACGTTGAGAACCGACTAAAGGATAACGAAACAGTCCAGCTCAAAGTCGGCGAGTTTATTGAGTTTGCGCGGCATTATTGCGCTATCAGCGACCAACTGGATGAATGTATTCAATGCTTCAAACTGAACGCGAAAACGCTTTTGATATTTGCCGAGGAAACAGAAAAGATACTGAAAGGAGAGCCATGAACAAGACACCAAGGACTGATAAATACGAGCAACATTGGATAGAAAGTGGTAATGCGCGAAAGTTGATCGAACTAACTAGACAACTCGAAACCGAGCTTGCCGACATGCGGGAGAGCGAAGAAAGATTTTCAAAATGTTTTGAGCGCATAGCGAGAGCGGTCGGCATAACGTCGCCGCTAGTTTTAATGACAATGGCAGAAAGCGACGAAGAAAACTATGCCGAGATTTTAGCTAGGCACATTGAAAATCGAGAAAAAGCAAAGGAGTCGCTGGGGTTATGAGCGCAAAAATGAAAACATCGCCAACGCAGCTTTCGCTAGCACACCTACGCAAGACCTGCGATCTGGTGGAAGTCGTTGAGAAGTGGAATAGCTTCGTCAAGATCCGCCAAGACCTGTTCGGGATCATCGACATTCTCGCATTGCGTGGGGCTGAAACAATCGCAGTGCAATCGACCTCATGGGGTAATACAAAGAGCCGCATCGACAAGATGAGCGAGTCGCCAAACATCGCCGCCATTCGTGCCGCAGGGTGGAAAATCCTTGTGCATGGGTGGAAGAAGAACAAGAAAACAAACCGCTATGAACTGAAAGAAATCGACATCTCATGATCCACTACAAAGACAAAACATTTTGCACGTTCTACGAAACGTGCGACAAGCAAAACGATTGCAGCCGTCCATTGACACCACGGGTAAAAGCTGCCGCCGCTAAGTGGTGGGGAAGCGATGCTGCGCCTGTTGCTGTATTTGCCGACAAACCGCAATGCCACAGTGACAACCAAAAAAAGGAAGAACCATGAACACACCAGAACAACAACTATCGGAATCCCTACTCGCAGCGTGCAAGGCGGCGGGGATTCACAACCCCAGGTATATTGCTCAAGATAAGGATGAGCCGTATGTATGGCATTATGACTTGAAACCAGACACAGAGGAATCAGGCATGTGGGCTATTGACAACGGGAACGCCATTAAAATACATCACCCGCCCTACGCTGACGATTGGCAATACAGCTTGCTTGAGTTCGTTGATCATGTTGCTGACACCAGCAAAATGATCGATAACGCTTGCAAGATCGCGTATCATGCGCACCTCGAAAAAGGCGATGGTTTATGCTGGAGCCGTGCAGGTGACTACCGCCAAGGCTGGCAGGATGCGCTTGCGTGGAAAGGAGGCGACCAGTGAGTGACCCCTACGAGCGAGAAGCAGCCAAAGCAGCAATACAAACGCTTGAACGCGAGCTTGCCAGAGTAACCGAGCAACGCGATAAGTTAGCTAAGGCAATCGCAAATCACAACGAAGAAGCACTGCACGCATCAACAACTAAAAATGCAGACAAAAAACTTTGGGACACACTAGCAGACATGGAAGGATTGAATTATGACTGACGAACAAATCAACAATCAATAATAAATATGAACGAACTAATCGACAAAACAAGACAATGGTTTCACGACAAGGGTATTATCGCGAACAGTAACCCGCTAAAGCAATTAAACAAAAGCCAAGAAGAACTGACCGAGACGCGAGATGCTGCTGTCAAGTTGGCATATGCAAGAATATATTTCACCGAAAATCAGGTCGATGATTTAATCCACGAACTCAAAGATGGCATCGGCGACACAGTGGTGACACTCATCGGAGTCTGCGAAATGTATGGATTTTCGCTGGAAGAATGCCTCCAGATGGCTTACGATACAATCAGCAAGCGCAACGGGACGATGATCGACGGCGTTTTCGTGAAAGACTAATCACCAACCAACCATGAAAAACGAAATCACAGAAACACTACGCGAGCTTGTCGAAGTCGTAAATCAAGCAATCGAAAACGGAGACTGGAAAGTTGACGGCAGATGCGACCCCGACATGGTTCTAACCCGTGCTGAGTCTATTTTGCTCAACTGCGGGTATCGCAAAGACGGATTGACGGGAGCGGAATTTTACTACGAAGAAGACTAATCACCAACCAACAAACAACATGCAAATACTAAAAGCAAACATTGGACTACAGAAGATCGAAGGCGTGAAAGTTTTCGACACAAAAACAGGCGAGAAATTCGTCGCAATCCCAGTAAAAGCAGCGAACATTTTTGTCTCTGACAAGGGTGGGATCTACTTGAATGTGGATATTATCGAGGGTAAAAACGGCGAGGATCAATATGGGAACTCCCATATGATTACGCTGGACATCGGCAAGGATCGCCGCGCTGGTGGCGAGAAAGGTCCTATCCTTGGCAACTGCAAAACGCTCACGTTTGGGCAATCTGCTAAGTCGTTGAAAGATGACCAGGCGGATGACATTCCATGGTAATTTACAAACTTTCCCCCGTCGAGTGACGATCGGGAATACCGCCCCGTCAAGGTGACATCGAACATATATTTGATGTATCAGGCAAACCACCTTGGCGGGGATAACTTTACAGAAATGAACACACTGCAATATGAATAAACAACCAAGCACAACGAAGAAGATAGAAGCATGGCTTCTCAAAGGACATAAGATCACGCCGCTGCAAGCACTCCAGAAGTGGGGATGCATGAGACTGGCAGCACGGATCGCGGAACTCCGTAACAAGGGTATCGCTATCAGCACTACTAAGGTCAAATCCAACGGTAAAACGTACGCACAATACAAGGCACTATGAAAAAGAGAGCTAAGAGAGCGAGCGATAAAGGCTTTAGCATGATTTGCGGCAGACCGAGATACAAGCCGTGGGAGCAGAAGGCTACGATTGTCCTGCGCTTGTCACAAGAGACGTATCAGCGTATCAGGCGGTTATCGTCGCACAGGAGATGCAGCGTAAGCCAGGCGGCAGAGTTACTCATGCGCACGGAGGAATCAGAGAAGATCGAGCCGACAATGCCGATTGACTACTCATTCCTAGAAAAGAAAGGCAACAGCTATACAGTATTAGACATTCTTAATTTACCATGAACACACTACGAGGATTTCCAAAACGCTACGAGGATGCACCACCAGCGGGGGGAGATGAATGGTTGGCAAACTATGCCAAGTGTCTTGCTAAAACCGATTCTGGGGGCATTGCGATCCTCTACGGGGGATATGGCACAGGCAAGACGCGCATGGCATGGGAGGTGGCTAGAGCGCATAAGTCGAAGAATCCAACAATGAGCAATGGTGGGATTGGTTGGACGATAAACACGAAGAAGCGTCCGATGCTTTACACCACGGCGATGAATCTATTTACGTCGATCAAATCGTGCTACTCACCTAATTCACAGAAGTCAGAAAAGGAAGTGATACAAGAGTATTGTGAAGCTGCCTTGCTGGTGATTGATGAAGTGCAAGTGCGAGCAGAGACGAAGTTTGAGGATGACAAGCTAACCGCTATCATCGACGCACGATACGCTGCTGACATGCCGACCATCTTGATTTCCAATTACACATGGGAGAAGCTGGCATCCACGCTGTCTCCTGCGGTGATTGATCGGATCGAGGAGAACGGGGCGAAACTACTATTCAACTGGGAATCATTCAGGAGAAAGCAACAAGCCTAGCCCTCAACCTTCTTATAGACATTGACGTATCGACCTTTGATTAGGAGCTTCCGACATGTCAACTCCCCCTTTTCGTGCATCCTTTTCATCCTGTTTCTGACGGGTTGATAAGGACTGCCTAGTTTTGCAACAACCATCTCGACTGTAAATTCATCTGGAGACATTTCTACTTGATTGAATTGCTCCAGAATCCAGTCCATGCCTGTTACTTTTGGGATGCTCTTTGCCATTACGGGATGTATTTGCGTTGGTGGAATAGTGGAAGGTCGCATTTGTCGGTCGTTCTTGCGTCTAGGATGATGCAAGAAGGCTCTGAGATAGCATCGGGGACTACTTTGTAGCCATGGCGAGTAAGACCCTGCCACGCGCCTGTTATGAGCGATGCTTGGTTGCCGTCTGTCCAGATGCCGTGACGGTGACGGTGCGCCCGACAGATGACGGATGGCACACGCCTTCCTACTCTAGCACGGGTGTGAGTGATGACACCCAGGGCAATGCTGTGCGCTCCTGCTTCCAGATACGGACGGGATGTTGCGGAAATGTGGTGAGCGAAGTTGATTAGCGTTCCGTTAATCTCGATGTCTAGGTTATCCCATGCGTTCTGACCATTCTCAGGATTCTTGGATGCACCTAGTGCTTTGCCAAGACGGATCTCGTCATTGCGGGTATGGCACTCTGTTCCCTTGATAATGTGAACACCTGATGCTTTGCTTGCCACTGGCTCTAGGATCTCCATGACGGCAGCGGATTGATCTCCGATGTCTGCACTCATAACTTGGGTGGTGCGATGGTGTAGCCCCTCTACCAAGTCGCCATTGATGACTAGCTCGTATGGCTCATCACCTACAATTTTAGATACCCACTGATGGCAATCTTCCCAGCAAGCCCATAGCCATTTCTGGAACGGGTTTTGACCGATGGGGAATCCCTCGTTAGATACGAAGTTAGCTGGCCATAGACCCACGACAGAACCAATATGCAGGTCTGACAGTAGAACGATGATTTTAGACTTGCTTTTTATTGGTTTCATTTGCGTATAATGTTGCTCAAACTAGGCATTATTGCCCATTTTTGCGTAGAATATTACTCAGATTGTAAAGCGGATGCGTGAACGAATCTTGGAAAGGTGCCGAGATTTGAGATAAACCCCACCACCTTCTCTCGATCCTGCTGCATCAGTGTTTCCTTCCACGACTTTGACGATGCCATCATCATCAGGAGATGATACAGCAATGCCGATATGGGAGAATGTAAAGACTACGATGTCTCCAGGGAGAATGTCGCCACCATGAGGTTTCTTCGTATTAGTCGTTTCATCTTGTTCAAGTGACCAGTTCTCAAAATCCCATGCGCCAGCGGTGCGAGGACGTTTGAACGTCTTGGTCTGTTTGACTCCCGTAGATGCCATGGCTTCGCGAACTACCCAGCAGACGAACGCAGCGCACCACGCCCATCCCTTCTTGGGATTGAGCCATGTAGCCGCCTTGTATTCGTCAACGCGAACTCCACAGTTAGTGTCTCTAATCTCTCGCACACCGACTTCAGCCTTGGCAATGCGAACGATTTCTTTTGCGAGACTCATAGTTTCTTGATGATTTGCCATAGGCTTAGCAACCCTACAATCAAACCGACCAATAGACCGCTGATGCGCAGTCCATACTCAACTTGCTCTTGTAGAGATGTGATGACACCAAGAAGCGGTGCAATCGTGCCAATAGTGCTATGACCAATGTCCTTCACTTTTATTGAGCTTAGGATTTGCAATTTATTTTGCGTCAGCAGCTTTGATTAGCCCGACACCAGCAATGACAGCGGCAAATGCTGCGGCAAAGTCTGGAGAATCACCAGAGATGATCTGGATGGCTACGTTGGAAGCTGTTGCTACGATTGTAAGAATGCCTAATACGGTAGTTTTCATAATTATAATGGGATAATGTCAGTTGCTGGAAGGTCAACGCGCGCGTCAAGACCACCTAAAATGTCAATAATCTGCTGAAATTCAGGAAAATCTTTTGGAGCCTGAATAGGGTTGCCTCGCAGTGGAGCAGATAGCACTTCATCATCTGCGGGAATAAAGTGCATCCCAATGTATTTTCCAGAATAAGTAGGCATTCCTAACAGCAACCAGAAAACAGGTAGATCGCGTGATGTTTGTGCATCAATGATTGCTTGCGTTATGGAAGCGGAAATTTCAGGTGTGGTGATAAATCCAATCATGGTAGTGTTAGACCAGTACAAATTTGCCAAAGATTTTTTGTTGCTGCTGCATACGCTTTTGCGTTTGCTGCGCTAAGTCCTAATCCAAAACCAACAAATGCAATTTCAGAATCTCCAAAAAGATCAGCTGTGCCATTGTTATTTCGAGCCATTACAAACGGATTAATTGTAGGAACTCCTCCTGCATAAACAACAGTACCTAAATCAGAAATGTCATTGTGAATAGTATATTGTAATGCAGATGTTCGGGTTGATACGATTACTCCTGTTCTTTGAGACGTATCAAAAACCCCCAAAACATTAGAGTCAGATTGTAACCAAGTCATTCTTCGTCCAGGACCTGTAGAAGTTCGAAAATCAACAATATATCCACCAATATTTAGCGCGCCATAGTTACCTCTATTTACTATTGATGTTTCTGCTTTCAAACCAATTATGCTAGACCCGTTACTAGATGTTACTCCTAAAGCTCCAAGTGTTGTGTTGATATTAAAATACTGATTGCTTGCATTGCCTTTAATAAATCCAGCACCCATTGTAGGAGAGTTGACAAATGTTCCACTTGTTAGTGACCGTAAACAAATTGCATTTGCTGCCGCATTTGCCCAGATTGGAAGATAAAGACGTTTGTGAATACTCCAGCGTGATGCTGTTTTTTCTCCTTTAATAAAGCTGTTGATAGCATTTCGCTGTAATCCAGTAACTGTCACACCAGCGGCAATAACTGCATCAATATAAGCTTTTGCGTCTGGATCAAGTCCAGCAACCATTCCGCCACCAAGCATGTTTGAGAGTGAGTAATTCATCAGTAGCGCATTTGCATGTTAGCGTTAGTAAAGACACGGTTAGCAACCATTTGCAAAGTGTGTTGTTCGTCGATGCGAATCATTTCTTCCTGGAGCAGCATGTCTGCTTCTTGATCTGCCAGTGCAGCTTTCTCTTGCTGTCCTTCCGCACGAAGGTAGTCAGCGTATGTGCCGTGTGCCATGTATTGAAACCACTCTGCGGGGATTGCTGTGGACTCTCCTTGCGCATCTCCGAAGGTATCGGTGAACTGCCGCTTGTAGGTCACATAGGCTTCCGTAGGATTCAAGTCTCCAGCGACCAACGTAGCACCTTCAGCGGTAACCATGATGTCGTATTCTTGAACTGACCGATTAAGCCACGGTGCTTGTTTGTGGATGCGCAGGTATGTGTCAATAGGGTCTTTTCCAGACTCAGTATATGGCACTACGCTACCTGTCACCGCTCGTTCTTCCCCGATCTTAAGGAAGCGAGGCCAGTAGTTTGTTGAGCGAAATGCTCTTAATGCTCGGCGATTAATTAAAGCCTTAATCCGCCCAAGCTCTAGAGTAGCAAAGACAACCCCGCTTAGTGCTTGGATCAAAGAAAGTAGCTCGGCGTAGGTTCTGGTTTGCATTAAATATTACCTGCTTTTAGGTGTGATTGTGATTTGAAAAAGTCACGCACGAATTGACGGTCATCCCAGCATTCGTTTCCGTATTTGTTTGCGAGTAGTAGATACTCACGTTGCGGGATAGATCCAACTGGCTTACCAGCAATGGATTTCACTTCACGCATTTTTCTCGCTTCTGCCGCTGCTTCAATCTCCCTGCGTTTCTCTAAGCTCTCTATGAACTTACGACCTGAGCAAAGCTCACGAACTAGGGCAGCGTTAATTTCTTCGTTAGCAAACATAAGTAAGAAAGGGGAGAGAGATTTTAGCCTCCCTCCCCAGTTATGAATTAGGCGTTGGAGAAGACAGCACCTGGATCAAGAATTGTCATTGCGACAACCCACTCTCCAGTTGCAACACCAGCGGCGGTAAGCGTTCCAGCAACACGAACCTGAATTGGAACCGCAGACGTTGTTGCGTTTGCAACATATCCAGCAGCGGTGTTTACCAATACCGATCCAGTATTGAATCCCAAAACGAACGCACCACTGGTAGCGTCAATGTCAGTTGTTGCAATCATGTTGGTGGAAGTTCCAGCAACAGAACCAACACTGATGGTTACATCAGTAGATGTTCCAGAAAACGCAACAGGCTCATAGAGTGCTACGTTGGTCACGATTCCACCAGCAGGAATCTGAGCAATCACCCGCTCACTTGAAGTGAGGAAAGATGAGCTAGTCAGATCTGCGGCAGTGAATTTGAAGTAGTGAGTAAACCCACGCGATTCGTTATTAGCTAATTGAGGCATAATATATTTTGTTCTTAGTTAGGATTAGTAAGCGATTTTGCCGTGGGCTTGTGGATGCTTGACGCACAGTGTGCCAGCAACGTCGATGAATCCGCGCTCGCCACCACCTTGGTTCTCAAGGCGAGTAGCACCCATTGGGATAAGGGTGTTGAAGGCAAGATACTTAGGATTGAGGACGTAACCCACGTTGGTGGTAGTTGTTGGCATACAGCTTGGGTTGCCGTTAACAATCTTGATGATTCCAAAGTCGGAGTCATACAAGTTCACCGAAAGGGTAATTTGCTTGCTCGTAGCGTCTTGGTTGACATGGTAGGTAACACCAGCGGCAGAAGGTTGAGCGCGTGTGAAGTTACTAATAAGCTGACGAAGTGCTACGTTGGCAACAAGTGTCAAGCTGTTCATCTCACCATTCTTAGCAAAGATCGAACCGATCATTGTGTTAAACGATGTCTCTGTAAGGGTCGAAGAGATAATCGAACCAGCAGGTGTGCGATAAGCGGCAGGAACTGGATTGGTTGCTTGTGCAGCGGAGTCAATCCACTTGCCAAGACCACGCATACCGTAAGGAGTGCCAGCACCGTTCTCAACAGTCATCTCGTTAGGAGAGGCGATGGTTGCTTCGATATCACGTTTGATTTCGCGCATCGACTTGGCTTCGGCTTGTGCTACGTTAGCAGGACCAACGCTAGTTACAGCTTGTTGCAGGTTCGATACGATGTAGTCACGGCGCATCAGTTGGATGTAGTTACCAAGTCGAGCGCGGTCGGCGAACTTGTCGCTGAACGAAGTCACATCGGAACCTTCACTGATACCGGTAGTTGCTGGAGCAGCCAAAGAGTCAACAGTCCACTCGGAATAGGTGGCACTTGCTTTACCTTTACCGCAGAGCGACAGGATTGGGGTTTCTTCTGGGGCAAGGATGGAAAGCTCATTGCTGAGATCCTCGCGGTTGGATACGGCGGAACCCTGACCTGTTTTTGCGGTAGGGGCGGATGGTTGATAAGTATTTGAGATGGGCATAGTCTTAGTTGGTTGAAATTATTTGTATTTAGCGATTCTTGCAGCAATCCATTCCTCTGGACTTCCACTCTTTTCAAAGCGGGTGTAAGCATCGACAACTTTACTCTTCGGGGATGTCGAGGACTTTGCAGCTCCTGCTCCAAATGGGGAAGATGATGGACTGACTTTCAGTCTATTCCCCACCGCAGGTTGCTTCTTGATCCTCGTTCCTCCGTTGATGGAGTTGGCGGCGTGTGCTAGGATGTATTCGATTTGGTAGCCAATTTCAGGAACTTGTTTGCGTAGCTTTTCGATAAGCGGGTCAGACACTAAACTTCGGAATTGTTTCCCTACGACTGAGGTTTCATCCTTAATGTCGGGAACTTCTTCTTCTGCGGCTGCGATGTATTGACCTTTCAGTTGCTCCAGTTGGGCGATCTGTTGGAGATGCGCTTGCTGGGCAGGTAAGAATTTAGTCAACGCCTCGCGGGAGTTGCGGTTAGCTTTACGAATCTGCTGCTTGGTGAACTCCTTGTCTCCAACTAAGATTATATCCTCGGCGCGATAATCTTCGTATTCCTCCAGTAGTTCATCTGTTGTTTCAAGGGTTCGCTCAAGCTCTTGATATTTCGCTTTCAAGTCATCAAATGACTGGATTTCACGAAATGGATTCTCGTCTTGAGGGACTTCCTTGACTGCTGGTTGAGATTGAATCTTCTCCTCCAAGGCTTTCTTCTGAGCGGTTAGCTCGCCAATGCGTTGAAGCAATCGGCTCTTACCTTTTTTGGCTAAGGATTGAATCTGTTCAGCCGTCAATGACAGTAGATCAATTTCACTTTCCTGCTCCTCCTCTTCTTCTTCGGCTTCTTCCTCGGCTTCGGCTTCCTCTGCTTCAGCGGGAATTTCTTCCTCCTCAGCTTCGGATGCTTCTTCTTCGGGTTGTTCCTCAGATTCAGGTTCGGGATTATGTCTTGCCGTTCTCTGAGCTACAAGCTCTTCAAATGACAGGTTGGACACTGATTCAATAGCTTCAGCGGTAGCTTCTGGATTACTCATAATTAAAACGCCATTTACGCTCGGCGGTGCGAGTCGAGAAAAATTAATCATAATTTCCAAACAATGTCAACAAGCAAGATAAATTTGTTGAAGATTTTTCTTGCGTTCTGAAAAGTGCTGTGTAAATTCGCGGCGACGAGAGGTCGAATTCATCGTTGTAAATTTTGCTCCATTACTCATGGCTTGGAGTTAAGGGCTAGCACAGGTATTTCGACCTCCTTGTGCTAGTCCTTTTTCTTTGGGCTAGATTAACCAAGAAATAATTATGAAAGAACCATACACACTAGCGGAAAATACCGCGATGACATTCGCAGCGAGATACTGCCACACTAGAAACACTGGCGGCACGTTTTCACTTGTCCACTGCCTGATTCAAAATTGGCACAGGCTCAACTTGTGGACGCAATCGCAAATACTGAGCGAGGCATACAACGAATCACAGTACAACCGCGACGACTGGCAAAAGCTTTTCGACCACGCAAACTACAAACCAACAGAGCAATGAACACAGAATCAGATACACCGAGGACAAGTGGAAACATTTGCGCCAAAAAAATTTAATTATTGACAATAACCCAATACGCTTTAGGATATGACGCGCAAACCAAAAAACGAACATGCATCAGCACTTGGAAAAATCGGAGGAAAAATTGGAGGCAAAAGCACTAGCGAGGCTAAACGTAAAGCCTCTCAAAATAACGGACGGCGGGGAGGCAGGCCGAAAAAAAATTCTAGAAAGGACGATAACGAATGAAAAAGGGTGCTGGATATGGCAGGGTGCCATAAATTCTAGGGGCTATGGCAATTTGGCTATTTACAATCAAAGCACAACAGCTCATCGGCTTTCATATCATGTATTTAATGGAAATGCAGATCAGCTTTACGTTTGCCATAAGTGCGATGTGAAAATATGTGTAAATCCAGATCATCTTTTTCTTGGGACTGAGTCAGACAATCTTAATGATTGTTATGTGAAAGACCGCAGAGGAAAGCTGTCAAGACTAGAAATTGCAGACATACTTGACAAAATAAATCTTGGGAAAAGCGTGAAAGAAATATCATCAGAATACAATGTAACCAGGCACGCAATACATTACTGGAGATACAAAATGAAAAAATCACTAACCACCGAAACAAAATGAAAACATACCGAAAAATCACGATCCTTTTTGCCGACGAAGAACCAGCCATGGCATACAGCGACGAAACCATTGCGCAGACCGTGTTGGAGCGTTGCAAGGAATGGCAGCAGAAAGAGCTGGAAATTGGCAGCGACTACGTTGTCGAAGCAATCATTGCTAGCGAGTATCGGGACAAATTACAGGCGCATAAAGACTCACATCCGCTCGATCCGTGCTATGCAAGTGCTGAATATTACGCGCTGAAAACCGTTTTTTTATACGAGTGATTCACAGAGACAAGAAACCCGTAGAGATTAAATTTCCCTACGGGTTCTTGGAACACAGAACGCTGAAAACACACAGCGAGAAAATAAAAGCAGAATAGTGACGAATGTCAATCTTCTTTTTTCAATAGGATCAAAAGCTCGTCCAGCGTAGCGACACTGCCGACAATCTTCATAACCTCGTTCGGCTCTACGCACTGGCGCAGGTCACCAAAAAAACGCTCACGCTCATCTCGGATGAACTGGATGATAGCTTTGAACTCATCACGGTCAGATAGAGCTTCAACAGCTTGGACAATGGTTGGCTTGGGTAATGGTGTCATTTACGCTTAGGTGATTTCTTAGGCATCTTGCCCATCTTGATTTCAATTTCAACGTAACCTTTGCCTTTTCCTTTACGTTCCATTTTTTCGTGGTTGCAACCACCTGATTTAGTTTTCTTCATAAGATTATTTCATTGATTTACTTCCTCGACACTTCCATTTGCGCCTCGATAGATTGTTTGGGGAATTTGGATCTGACTTCCAATCGCCTTTGATCTTTGCGGATCTAGCGCAATAGCTGTCGCCTTTTGCCGTGCCTGGACGAATACGATCACCACCGTCAGCAGCTTTACCGGCCTGACCATACTTAATCGTTTTCTTCCGCCCAGTCGCGGGATTGGTGACTACTTTCGTGAAACGCTTTTCCATTGTTTAATTTCTGTTTGACTTTACCCTATTGGAAGATTAAGTCCATTCTGTTTTTTATTTTGAACAACTGCTGGAGCCATTCTAGAAATATTCCACAATGCTTCTTCTGCTGCTTCTTTTTTCTTTTTGTCTTTAGATTCGTCAGCTACCTTTTTTAAGTTTTTAGCATAAATTAAAATTCTTCGACCTTCTTGTGTTAAAAAGTCTGGAATTTCACCTTTATTTACAAGTTTTATAAACTCAACTGGATGAAGTCGCTTGCCAGTGTTTTTGAACATCTCACGTTGGAATCGACCTAGAGCTTGGGTTGTTTCATTTTTTATACTTGTATGATCTCCAAATTTCTTAAATTCATCTGATGCAATACTTGCTGAAATTTTTGCATCTACTGGTAATTCGGCATATGGTGCGCCGCGAGCTATGTGATGCCCGACTTCATGTTCTAACGTGCTTTGCTTATTAGATGCAGCAATAGAAGGATCAAGGGAGTTTGCTTGAAAATATTCTAGAGCTTGTTTTTTTAACTTAGGATTATTACTTTGTAGCCATTTTCGATAAGTTTCATCATTTTTTTGATCAATTTCAAAACCACGTCCAGAAGATAACTCAACCATTGGTTTATCAGGAAAATAAGCAGAACCATATTCAGTAGTTTTGCTTACTGGTATTTTATCAAATATATTTTGATAAGATTTAGGCAATAGCGTTGGTCTAGCTATATTGTAATTACCAGCAGCAATAACTTCTCTTGGCAAGTTTTCTCCATAGTATGATTTGAGAATTTCTTGTGGAGATAACGCTGCTTTTTGAGCATCGCCAGATACAAACTCAGATGCGCTCATTTTGGGATATTCTGCATTAGAGTAATCCGTAGACAAAGCAGAAAGCATTTGAATGATTTTATCTTGCTCCTCCTTAGTCTTAGCTCTTTTTCCACTAAGAAGTATTGCGTTAATTTGTTCAGCAGGAGTAGGCATAAATATTTTCTATTGGTAGTTTGATGTTTTCTTAGCAATTTCCATCACTTCATCTTTCGCTTGATTTTCCGCTCTTGCTTCAGCATCTCTTTTGTTGGCTTTTTACCAGAGCCTTTAGCATCGCGGATGTTATCCCACATTCCTCGCTGAGAGCGAGAACCGTCTGCGCGTTTGATTAGCTTCTTCATTGTTCCATTCCTTGTGTTGTTACGCCACCCATTTCAGCAGGTGCCGTTCCGATACGTCCAATCTCAGCGTTCTGAGCCTGTTGTAGCTGGAACTGATACTGACTGGCATATTTCTGCAAGCGAGCAGCAAAAGCCTCGTCTTGCTGCGCTCTAGCCGCAACATCAGGTTGCTGAACGTATGCCTGAACCATCTGCATGGCAATTTGCGCTCCGTTTGGTTGTGCAGGAACTTCGATGCCAGAGAAGATCTTGGAAAGGTCATCGGTGACGTTCTTCGCAATCTTCTGTTGTGCTTCCTCCACTGGTTGCAGAACATAGTCAGCAAAGATTGGATTGATAGAAGATGCAGCAAACTCCAGTAGTTTGTTCACATCAAGGATGCCATTGCGATCCAACTGGACAAGAGATACCATGTTCTTCAACTGAGTCTCTGCTGTGTCGGGATCACTTGCCAAAGAATCAAACGATACCATGATTGAATAGTTTTCATCTGGGCTTCCTTTGGTCATTACTTGTGGATTGGGATTCCCTGTAACTTGGAAGAAGATTTCATCAGGACCCATGCGCTGATACAGCTTCCATGCCATCGTAAGAACGTCTTTAACGTGGTCAAGGAACTTGCCGATATAATACTGCTGACGCGCAGTGGATAGTGGATTCGTAAGATCCAGTCCGATAGCACGGTCGGCTTGTCCACGCATGGAAAGCTCGCTTTCTACAGAGCCGTCATCTCGCGGAGGGATTGGACCGAATGCGATTTCACCTAGTCGGCGATATGGCACTCTGCGTCCAGGACCCCAATCCGATGGTGGGCGACCAGCAGGGTGCATAATCGGAGGCAATGTTGCCAAAGACGCACGGTCGATACGACTGTCACGCTCGGTCTTGATTTGCATCTGAGGACCACGGAGAATGTCAGAGAATGTCTGCACCTCATACATCCGCTTCTGGTCGTTAGCTAACCGAGTTACCACAAATGGGTAGTCATCGTAACCGTTAAGCAGTTCATGCTTGGCATAGCCATCTGTTTGTGGGTGAAACACAGTGCAGTAAATGCCCTCAGAACCATCATCCTCGTCGATTAGACGCTGATACGCATAGACCACCATAACAAGATCGTTGTCATCGGTGATTGGCAAGCGAGTCTGAGTCTTTACTTTCTCGCCATCGAGATACATGGAGTCTTTACCACGAAGGGTTTCGATAGCGTTATCTACCCACTTGCGATCCCATCCTTCGTTCGTCACCTTCTTCTCAAGCTCTTGAGCCGTGAGGAATGTTCGCCAGAACATGTATGGTGCGCGTTGTGGATCTGAGATGTAAGATGGGAACATCACTTCGCCATCGGGAGCGCAAGCATAGACTATTGGGCAGTCAACAGTTTGGCGTGATAGTGGAATTTCAGCAACACCCATCTTGCGTAGGTCTTTAATTGCTTTCTTCGCTCGCTTGGTAGAAAGATCAGGGAATGAGTCTTGAATTAACTCAAGCAACATCTCGTCATCTTGCTCACTGAGAATTAACTCTACAAGATCAGGCGATGCTTGTTGGATTTGCTCTAGACTAACGCTTTGCAAGTAAGTGCGCTTCTCACGATTCCAACCAACGTAGGTAACCATGATGCCCTTCTCCATGAGATAGTTACCACCAAGTTCCATCTGACGCTTGAAGTCAGGAATGTAGGATGCTCGCATCCATTTCAGGAAGCCAGAAACCACCGCTGCTTTTGGCATTGCTGCCATAGACGTTGGGAACGCCTTGATGTGAGAGCGAGATAACGCTTGGTCAAATAAAGCAACATACATGTCGATGCGCTCGCCAACTACGTTTACCTCTTGGTCAGATGCGCCTTGCCACGGAAAAGCATTAGCTCCATTCTTGCGTAGGTCATCAGACTTGCCATCCCAGATGTTTCTACGGTCGTTGTAAGAGCGTAGGCAGGATTCAAAGTAGTAATCTAGATCAATTAGGCAGGTGTCGTAAGCATTGGATAACGCACCAATATCAGGCTTCTTGTCTAAATAAACAAGGGACTCATCTTCAATTTGTTGAATGTCATTCATGCTGTATATTGGTAGTAATCCTCGGGTTCGGAATTGACGAGAATAACATTAACTTGCTTTCCTAGCAAGCCTTTTGATATTTGAGCGGGACATTTTACGTTGACGCTGAATCCGTCGATCCGCGCTTTTAACCATGTCGGGTTATTGCAGATGCCTACAATCAACGCTTTCAATGGCGATTCTTGTATGTCTTGCACAATTTCTTCAACAACCTTTGCTGGTCGTCCTCGTTTCTTTGCTTCTTTTTTTGTATTCATATTAGTAACCTCCACCTCCTTGGATTGTGGCTAAACTGACGGAACTGTCAACATGATCAATATTTGATATTGCGGCGTATCTAAGCACATCAATAGGATCTTTCCAAGCTTCCTTTAATCCGCCATCTCCCGTGTATTCTGACAATGCTTGGATAATGTTCTCGCAATCGGAACTGATGTAGAAATGTGGACGGTTGATTGCATCCAGCGGCTTCGATGTGTCCCATGCCATTTTGCCAATCAATGCTTGTAATCCGTCATCAATATCAAGACCTGGAGCGGGAATGCAAACCATACCGGCATCGTTCAAATCTTCGATAATCGAGGATGAACCATCTTGCACCTGATACTTCGCAGCACCAAGTCGCGGGTCGATCAATCGTTCAAAGATTTCCTCTTCGCCCTCTAGTTCTTCGATAAGCTCAACATAGTCGCGAATGCCGTAGCCTTGTCCTTTTGCTCCCTCTCCAGGCATCCACTTGCCACCACGCCATTCAGCCCAGTCACCGACATCGACTCCAGGCCATTCGCGATAAACCCACATCGTCCCAGTTTCATCCACTGCAATCCAGCACATGAACCAGTTTTTAGAGCCAGCAGGGTCGATGACGTGATATTTAGTAATGTTGTTTCTAGGAATCTTGTCTGGATCTACCACGTTCACGATCTTGTTGAATTTCGGAAACTTAGTAGCGTGTGACTTCATCGGCACACCGTAGGCACGGATAAGGATTTCCTCCCGTGTTCTACCTTTCAGAGTCTCTTTGATTCGATCATATCCACCGAAAGCGTTATCTTGTGAATGGAAGTAATGCACGGAAGCGTTTAGCTTCTTCGATCTCTGGACATATGGAACAAGCTCGTTATTGAGTAGCTCTGCTTCTCTGCTTTCGATAGTCGTTGCGCCGTCAAGATACTCCTTAATCACCTCAGTCCACCCGTCAATAGGCGTGAACGTCACAAGCATCTTAGAGTTGCGAGTTGCAAGACGGAATCGCATTGTGTTTATCAACTCTGGACCAAGGAGGTATTCGTCGAGCCATACGCCGATATTATGCCACACTGGATTTCTAGATCCAAGCTCGGCACCTTCCAGAATTGTAGGATTGTTCTGGTATTGTGAATAAGTCTTGAAGATGATCTGTGATCCATTTGGCAGAATCAACGATGAATCCGTGAATCCAGTTTTCTTCTTATAGGAAATGTAAGCGTTTGCGCTTGTGTATTTCGTCTTGAGATACTCAGGAAGCCATGCCCAGACTGCGCTTTGCTGCTGGCGGATGGACACCTCGGACGTTTGAGCGAAGCAGAATATCTCGGAATTGGGATTCTCTACCGCAGCACGGACAACGGAGAATGCGCCCCACTGGGTTTTTCCTGAGCGGTTTCCTCCTAATGCTAGAATTTCATTGACTTCTTTTAACTGCTCCTCGGCTTTGATCCAGTGCGGCAAACGGAAGCCATATTGATACGGGTCTTTCTCAGCATTCTCAATCGCTTCGTGATAAATGCGGTGGATAGACAACACCTCCTCTGGTGTCATCTGAATTAACTCCTCGTCCGTGGGAGGTTTCAGTATCTGATGCTGTCTCCAAATCATACAGTTTCCGCTTCGACTACTTTACCTTTAGCAATTCGGCTTCTAGCTTCGTTGATGAGATTTGCTGCATCGTCCAGACTTGCACCTTTGCGATGCTCTACCACGGTCGTCGCCATGCCTGTAAGCTGTGCCGCCTTGTCTGTGAGAATGCCAACGGTGATTGCTAGCTTCTCAGGGGAGATTTTGGCAAGGCTATCAGGATCGTCAAATAGCTGACCAGCACGTTCAAACAATAGGTCAGTGTATTCCTGCGCTGCGATAGCGTAACGCATAGAGAACTCCTTGCGCTTAGTCTCTAGGGTATCGTTGTGCCGCCATTCTAGTTGGCGAATAGTCTCCCTACCAACTCCAGTTTTCTTGGATATCTCAGTAATCTTAGCTCCTTGAGATAAGAGAAACAATGCTAATGCAGCCTTATGCGGAGCGTAATGTTCTATGTTGTTCCGTGGCAGCAATTTAGCACGTTCTCTTACCTCAAGAAACCACTCGCTCTTGTCGGGACGATCATCGTAGTAATTGTCTTTCAGTTTCTGGAGCTGTTCTTCATTCATAAGATGCGAGAACCAAGCTCTAGTTGGAGCCTAATTTCTGTCTAATTCTAATGGCTTGTAAATCAGTCTCGGTCAAGATTTTTTTCTTAATCAACCTTCTTATTTCGGCATCGGGATTACTGCTTGCTTGAATTTCAGGGAAAATCCTTTTCACTTTCTCGTCAGTTGGAAGCCCTGCAAGTAATGATTCTCTAGGAGATTGGACAATTCCAACGTTTCTCATTCTATCTTTGTAAGCACTAAGAACCTTGTTCCCGTTGATTGGATCTTTCCTGACAAGATCTCTAATGTTTTGTCTTGTCTCAAGGTCATTTGCTCCAGCTATCTCATCAAGCATCTCAACTGTAGTTTTCTTTTTGGTTGGATCAAATGGAACATTCTTGCCTTCCAATAAGTTGAGAATATCAATGCTAGAAAACCTTGCGTCTTTAAGCATTGGAATAATTGTCTCGTCAGTTTCACCAAGTGTTTTTAGGTTCTTCACATGATTGATCATCATATCTATGTTTGCGGCATAGTTATTTTGCTCATCAGCAATAGATGCCTGATACTCTTCTGGTGAGATTTTCTTGTTAGTCAAAGCATATTGCTTTCCAGACATTGTTGTTTTGATATTGTTGATTGCTTCGTTAATGCCGCGAGCTTTGAATCCAAATCCTTCTGCGTTATCTCTTCTTTCAACACGCAAACCTGCTTGTCTCGCCACCTTGTCTTGGAATGTTTTATCTTCTTTTTGGAGCGCGGTGATTGTAGAAGGCACAAGTTCTTTTGCAAAATTTTGAGAACGATCTACAGCTTGACCAAATGCAGTTGGAGCATTTGATATTAACTTGCCAGTCTCAAAATCCCTACCAGAAGCTAGTGACGAAAATGCTTGGGCTGCAAATGAGCCTCCTCCAACAAGCTCGTTTTGGAAAACCTTCAATAGATTGCCAGTTCCTTCTTCTGCGTTCTCGCCCCTTATTACTGACATGACAGGGTTTGCAAGTATTGTTTGTGGCAAATAGTATGCAGTATTTACAACTGTATATGACCCATCTTTATCCTTCTTGATGAAAAGAGGTTTATCTCTTTCAAAGTCTGCCGCAACAGTATCTCTAAATGCTCGTTCTTGTTCAGGCGTTAGTGATTCTCGGTTAAACTCGTTAAGACCATAACTAGCAGCGGCGTATGCGCTACCCATAGCTACCAATCTTTTTGCAGCTTCTTTCTTAAGTGCTGCTTGATTAACTGGAATATTCTTAAAATCGTCTCCTAGTTTTGAGGCAAAAGTGCCATCCATCATTTCTCTTATTAGCTTTGCTTGCTCAAATTGAGTCCTTGCAAACTCAAGGCTATAGGTAACAAACTGTGGCATTACACCCGCTCTTGAAAGAGCTTTGACTTCTGGACTTACTGATTCAAAGTTTGGGTAGGTTCTTGTCGTAAGCCTTGCCCCCATATCTTTAATCTGCTCCTCAGTTGCAGTTGGCATAATCTTTTTCAAGACATCCATATTGTTTTCATAATTGACAATTCTGAATATATTGTCAGGTAAACTATATATTTTGCCAGGAGTATCAGTTGCTTTTTGAAAAGCTTTTCCTAAACGCTTTCCTTGCAATCCAGCTTTAAGATCCTCATAAACGATGTTGCCAGTTATCATTCCTCGCTTTTTTAATTCCTCAAACTTTTGCAAGGTTAATGGCGGAGCTTCATTAGCCATCTTTTTAATTATTGGCAATCCACCAATTTTCGTCCCACTAAGTGTTCCAAGCGACATTCTTACAGCATTACCAAGACCAAGCATCGGGTTCATTCCAGCACCAAGTGTTCCTGCTATGTTGCTAGGAACTTGGATCAAGTAAGATGAAAGATTGCCTAATACCTTGGCGGATTTAAATGCAGAAACAGAAGTGTCGTAAATATCTTTTATTGCACGGGTGACAACAGAGTTTGATACTTCATCTACTCCACCAGCATAAATCTTATTTAACGCTGTCTGCACAGATGGATCAACAAGTAGTTTCTCTCCATCAATTTCAAATTCGCCACGCTTAAGATTTAAGGGTTGAAGTCCTTGCACGTTAGCTCTTGGATCTGATGGTCTTACAGCTGCACCAGAATCAAGTAATACCTTGGCTATTCTTGCATCAGCTTCATTGTATTCGTTAATCCGATTAAGCACAGACATGGTAGTTCCTACTCGTCGCCCAGGCTCAGTAATCAAACCTAGGTAATCCTCAAGTTCTTGAGAGACAATACTTCTTTGCTTGAAAACATTTGGAGTTCCAGGACCACGCATGAAATTATCAAAATCAGTTGGATTCCCCTTCATTTTTAATTGAAGTTCAGCCAAGTATTCGTTGGCTTGAGCATCAGTCATCTTCTCATTATCAAGCACGTTTTTGAATTTAGCAATCCTCTCCTTGCTTGGAGTAAAACTAGCCTTAAGATCTTTTTGATACGCAGCATTTGATTTACCATCACCTCCAGGACGAATTCCATGAAATCGTCTTATTGCTTCTATCTCTTCCCTTGTTGGCTTATAATCACTAATAAACTTTTTCATCCGAGCCTCTTTCATAGGGTCGGTAAGCCCAGTTGTAAGTCTTGCCTTCAAAGCATCATACTTTTCTTTTGACGGCTTGTAGTTTGGATTCTGGAAGAATTCATAAGCTCTTGTTAAGTAATCGCCCTTATTAAGACTCTCCTCAATAATCTCTGCTTTGTTTTCAGGCAGTAGTTTCGCTTCGCTATTGTGAAGGTCAAGCATCCTTTGTTGCTCTGTTCTGATTCTGTTTCTTCCAAAAACAAGTTTCTCTAAAAGCTCAGGTGGCAAGTTGGGACGATCTTCTCCATCAAGAAATGCTATTGAATCATCACGATATTGTGGATTAGCTTCAAGATAAGAATCAATTTGTTTGCCTATGTTTGAGGCAGTTCCTTCAGCTGCTTCTACTGCTGACTTTGCTTGCTTGGCTAAGGTAGTTGCTTCGTCGCCAATAACCCTAGATGGAGCAAGAGCAGCAGTTGTTGATCTTGTTGAACTCTTGATAAAATCACTAACACTTCCTTTGAATTTAGAAGGAGCCATTTTTACATCTGCTGGGGTTAAGCCAGCTGTAAGGTAGTCAACGAGTTGAATTGTGGTTGGATCTCCAGCTTCAATCAGCTTGTTGATTTCGCTCGGAGTCTTGTTTCTTATTTTCAAGATACCTTTGCTTATTGCTTTTTCAGCTGCACCAAGTCCTAAACCTAATGCCATGCTTGTTCCAGCTCCTTTTAGGTAGTCATCAATGGTATAATCCTTTTTGCCCTGCGCTTCTTCTACAGCCATGTAGGTAGGAGTTGCTACGCCACCAACAATCATGCCAGTGGTTATTGGTCTTTTAGCGATTGCACCAGTAACTTTTGCTAATACTAGAGCGGCTCCTGCAGTAGCACCAGCATATTTAGCTCCTTCCGCTACTGCGATCTCAGCAAGAAGACCAGCAGTGACACGACCTAAACTTGGATCTTCAGCAACTGGTGCTTCTTCCTTCTTGGCTGGTGCATTTTTTGAGAAATAATCTGCAATCTCATTAAGGGAATATCCTTCCTCTAATGCGTTTAGAATTTCATCATCGCCTTGCGCAACATGGGATATTATCTCCTGATCTGTGTATCCCTCAATACGCGCTGCTTCTAATTCTTCTTTTGTAAATTTAGGCATGATTATTTTTTAATCGGAATAATTGATTCAAGTGGTTCCTTTATTTTTTCTGCAACAGGAACTACAGGCGTAGGCGTTGCTGGCGCAGGAGCTACTGGCTCACTTGTTGCAGGGGATATGCCTGAACTAAAGTAATCATCCAAATCTGAAATAGTAAGATTGCCAAACAATCCACCAATTCCAGCAGCAGTAGCAAGTCTCAATGCTCTTGGTTTATCTCCAGCAGCATAAGCTGTTGCTGCCTCTTCTAAGTATTTAAGCTTTAATTCTGCAGCACTAAGCTTATTACTTAATCGTGATGTTTTAACAAAATACTTTCCGCCACCTAATGGTTGTGACTCAACTGATTCTCCACGTTTAACTAAATCATCTAATTCTGCTTGAGTCATAACCGTTCCCTCTTCTACAGCAGAAGCCTCATCTGCCGCAATATATCTAGGAGTATATGTTGGCGTAGTCTGGGGTTGCGCAATGCTTGCTGGAGGTTCTCCAACTGGTGGAGCTAATTGTCCAGCAGCTAATATAGAGTTTATAGCAGCTTCAGCTTCAGGAGTTATTGGGGGAAGAATTGGATTTAGAGTGTCAACTGGAGGCATTGATCCAGGAGTGCCATCAAAGTTTGGAAACATATTTAATGCTCCGTCAATAGGATTAACAGCGGAAATTGCTCCAGCGGAAAAAACTTCTGGTGGAAGCCCTTCTCCAAAAGCGGTTAGGTCAAAAATTGGAAGTTTTGTTTTAGGGTCATAATCTAAACCGTCATTACCTTTAAGAACATAGAGACCACCTTTATCTGTTTTCTTTAATTCAGACCCCGTAAAAGCAAATGGTGCTGCTGGTGCAGGTGCATTTTGAGCTTGCTCAATCAGCATAGCCTGATTCTTATCAAATCGACCAAACACATTAGGAATCATCGCTTTGCCTTCATCCAGCAATGCTGCTTTCTCAATGGGACTGAGATTAGGATCGTTATATGATTGCAGGAATGGATTTAGCGTTTCTTCTACTCCTTTAATCTGATAGGATTTACCTAGGGTAATCGCCGCTTCAATAGACTTAGCAGACGCTTTGTTGTAAGCGTCAACTTTCTTCTGCTCTTTTTTTACCTCACCGTAGTTCTGAATAGCACCTCCGATGCTCTGCCCAAGGTTAGATAAACCCTGTGCTTGCATCTTAGCAGCATCAGCGAATCCACCGAAATCTAGTTTGAATGACTCAGGGTTAATTCCTGAGCCTAGCATTTGTCCTTTTCCGTAAGCTGCCATATTGTTTTATTTTTTATTTCATGCCGCCAGTTGCGACCTTGGTAATAGATCCGCCAATTTCACCAATCGCATTAAACATTGCTGCTTTTTGCGCAGCTTTAGCCTGTGCATTTGCAGTAGCTGCGGCAAGTTGATTAGAGCGTTGCGCTGCACCAAGACCAAGTCCAACAGACGTATCAAACAACTGTGGTGTTCCTGCGCCGATTGCTCCAAGACCCGTGTTGATAAATTGTTGACCTTGTTGATACGACAATGGCGCATTGCTAAGCAAGCTAAGACCTGGTTGAGTGTAGAATCCTTGTGCAACATTGTAGGCATTTTGCCCTGCTTGTGCTGCCTCAGCACGTTTGCGAGCAAATACATCCTCACGCCCCATAACCTCAGAGGCGATAGCTGCATTGCCACCCAGTCTCCCAGCCGCTGCTGCCCCTTCACGGGCTACTTGCTGATATCCGCGCTGTTCTTGTGGGCTAATCATCTGAGACGCTGCTAATGCCCGTTGCGCTTCAGTATTGAATCCCTGCACCACGCCAGCTTGCTCTGGAGACAACGCTTGCATTAACCCACGGGTCAATCCTGCTTGCCCAGTCATCTGTCCAAGTTCTGCTTGGCGAGCGTCACCTAGCCCCATACCAGCTTGTTGTGCTGCTTGGTTGCTAAGACCAAAGATTCCTTGTTGTCCACCTGCGCCAGTCAGAAACGATTGAATATCACCAAGGTTTAATCCTTGGAATTGCGGGCGGAATTGTTGCTCTTGAGAAAGAATTTGCGGCAGAGATTGCGACATTCCTGAAACGTAACTGCTAATGTCTTTAGCAATATCCATTTTTGGAGCTTTGACTTTTGGTGCTGATCCCATAATTTATCGTAGTTTAGAGTAAAAGGCTTTCATGCTCAATAAGCGGTTGCGACTTGATTGTTTGAAGTCACGCCGAAAAGCGATGTATTTGTATTTGTTTTTAAAAGGTTTAAGCGCATCCAACATGTTTCCACAACACATAGTAACGTAAAGTGTATCCGATTTTTCAAACGTAAC
>CAJPEX010003559.1:0-28033 GCA_905338405.1 Notodromas monacha
AATTTTTTTGTGCTTTTTAGTCTTACTTGAAAAACATGGTTTTTTAGATTAATTTTTTAATCTACAATATTCTTTGCTATCTCAAATCCAGGGTTCCAACAAGACCTACCAACTAACTCATAACATGTAAGTTCCTTCTTCCTATAGTCTTATCTAATTTAATCACCTCAAATATCATTGTGAAGTACATACAGTACTTACCAATTTGATCAATGAGGAAGAGCCAAAAAAATTCATGAAAATGAATCTTTCTTTTCTGACTGGAATCTGCTGGTCCTAAAAGACCTACCAACTGACCAAGTAAACTCATCAATTTTACCCTAACCTTATTTCACAGCCCTTGAGTAATAGGTAAGATCCTCTGAAGCAATGGGTTTCTGATTTTTTTTCCTTTGAGAATGAGCCTCCATAAATTTCCCAAAATTTATGTTTTCTTTCCTGTCTTCAATCCAGGGTTCCAACAAGACATACCAACTGAACACACAATCTCCTTCTTCCTATATTTATCTAATTTAACAACCTGAAATATTGCAAAGCGGGTTTGTTTCGCAATAACTGAAACTGAACTGCTGGGAAGGATCCACGAAACTGTATGGAAATGCATTTGTATCCTGCAATTGACCACTGAAGCTCATCTCAATTTCAGCTTATTTTCACTAAAATGTAGGAGTGAAATGAATTTTTAAAGAACGGGTATCCAGCAATAACACCGGCACACCTGTGCATCAGGGAAGATGAACGCCTGGTCTTTCGCCTCTCGGTGATAATTTTTCTCGGACCGGGAATTCTCAATGAAAGCAGGTTTTTTTTTATTTTTCAAAGCATGTCTGAACTGATAGAGAAGAGGAACACCTGGAAAGATACTCAAAAAATCTGCATTGAATAAAGAGATAAATATTTATGAAAAATATAAAAAAAAGCGCGCGTCCTCGAAGCCCTTCTTTGCGCTATTATGATCAAAGCGTTGTTCGGTCCAGAATCGATTCGACCTTTGAAGCCCCGTTTTCCCTGCTGCTGGCTTCTCTGGCGCAGAATCACGAATTTCTCTCCTGGCTTTTCAGACCCGGAATGATGACGAAATTTTTCGGATTTTTTCGTCTCGTTTTTTGGACAGTCAAATTCTTGGAGGGGCCCGAATTTCCAATTCTATAATGCAAAGTTGAATCACGTTATGGCAAATACCGTTACAATAACACATTTTTTCAGTGAAACAAAATTTCTTCTCAAGTCCTAGCGGAAACCCCATTTGTGGAGTATACTGTAAACAATCTCATAATAATCAAACTCCTCCAGATGAGTATTCAATATTAAATCCAGTTATATTAAATTTTGATTTTAAAGATGTTAATAACCTTGATTAATTGTAGGAAATTCAAATTTGTTTACATTATTTTCATTTTTATTTATTTATTTTGAGAATGTTTTAATTTTTTTATTAATACATTTCAAAAAGTAAATGATATTAATCCTGATAAATTATTGGGGATAGATGTCGCCTCAATATAATTTAGTGTCAATAAAAGACAATAATGAGCCCGGGACATGGGCCGGAATTCCTTCTTGAAATTCCTGGATTAAGAGTAAGATATATTTCACAAGGAATAAGGACTACTCAGCAAACTCTTGCTTCAACTGAATAACTGGAATAAATCTGATGCTGATATTATTTTCTGTATACTCCACTAGCTTAACAATTAATATTTAACCGTAACAAGGTTTTATTATCCCTTCAAAAGGTTAATCATTTGATTTTAAGGTAAAGGATAAAACTCTAGAAGATATGGCATCATTGCATAACATAAATTATAAATTAATATGGTAGTAAATAAATACAAATGATAGCGTTTTTTTTTCTTTTTTTGAATAATGTAGAAAATTCTCTTTTTTAACCTTAAATACCTTCTTGGAATTCCTGGGTTAAGAGTAAGGTATATTTCACAAGGAATAACAACTACTCAGGAAACTCTAGCTTCCACTGAATAACTGGAATAAATCTGATGATGATACTCTTTTCTGTACTCCACTAGCTTAACAATTAATATTTAACCTTAACAAGGTTTTATTATCCCTTCACAAGGCTAATCATTTGATTTTAAGGTAGAGGATGAAACTCTAGAAGATATGTTGCGCTTGCCTAGCATAAATTATTAATCATGATATGGTAATAAATGGCAGAAAAAGGAAAGTGTTGCCTCTTTTTTTGATGATGTAGAAAATTCTCTTTTTATAGAAATCCCTATATAAATTTTTTTATAAATACTGTATTTAATAAATTCTCCAGGTAGAAATTTCCTGACTAAGGCAGGCACAGTCTGCAATTTCTGATTGCAAATATGACTGAATAGTTTTTTTTAGCATGACTTTTCAAACCCAATAATTTGCTATAACGAGATTTTACTGTATGTTCATTTTTTGTTCCACCGCGTCAATATTAATATTTTTTCATGAAATACTTGCCATTCCAAAAATTCCAACTCAAAAAAAAAAGAGAGAATGGCGAAACTTGTGAAGCAACCCAAGTTTTCCTCCACGACTGTTGGTTCAAGAGTGTTGGGAAATTCTTGCGGAAAAAAATCAGTTCTCCTGAAATCTCTGAAAATTAAACTTCCCCAGTCTTTCTTGTGTGTATTCCTCCATTTCCACATTTTTTTTTATTCACAATACTGCACTGGAAAATAAGTTTGAGCCCCGAGGCAAGACGGAATTTAATTTGGGACGCGTCAACTTGAAATCGATTCACTGGCAACGCTATTCAAGAATTATTATTTTTTTATTATTATAGTGCTTTTTATCCCCTACCGAATTGCGGGGAAAGTAAAATGTAGTGCGCGTATGATTAAGCTCAGCAAAACGGACGAACGAAATTCTTCGGAATTAAGAGTGCAAATAACTTCATGCTAATATTGCCCGTCTTATTTGATTCGGGAATTGCGAACGATTTCTAACGGGGGGAAAAAAGCGGGCGATTCGTTCCTGTAGAATTGAAACTAAATTCAGCCGTGCTTTTTCTTTGTTTCCCCGGGTTGTTTGAACTACATTTCTGCAGTGCGATTAAGTAATTTATGCTGAATTTAATCTGGAAATCGAATCCAGCGCCTTTTCTGCTCGTTTTACAATACAGTACGTGTTCAATTCAAGAAGAAAAATTTTTTTCTTTCAAAATGTGGATTTCCTTGAAGTGAAATGAAGTGTTTTATTGCTGGAGTATCGCAGTGATAGCTGTAAAATTATTGCGCAGTTGATACCAAGGCATTTTTAAACCACATGCAGATTAATGGCAAGAGGAAATTGCACACAATGAATTGATAATTGGACAAGTTTGGCCTGTGAGAGAGCCAAAACAAAATTTTCTTTAGGACCAGAATTTTATGTTCTTGGTAGCAGATCATTTAGAATTCTAGGGTTAATACTTGATCATTTTGGCCATGACTTAACTTTTCAGTAAACTAAGTTACATATTTTGAACATATGTCTGGTCATGAGATCATAATTTCAAAATCTGGTGGAAATTGATAATTTTTTAAAAAAAAGTTACTAAATACCACAACTGAGTTTACTTATAGTTGTTTTCATGGCAGAAATTATGTTTTCCTGGCCTGGCTTGAGCAGTGTTCTTGAAATTTTCAGCCTGATTCACTGAATATAATTTTTCAACTATGAAATTTGCCCATTTTTTTGTAGAATCCTTTTTCAGAAAAAGAAATTAGAACATCATTATTTGGACCTTTTTAAAACTTATAAAGTACATGAATTTAGTTTCATTACCCTTGTCCTCCTGTCAAAATTATCACAGAACTGATTTATTTTTTGGCTAATTTTGTATTTTTGACATTGGATGCCTGGTTTAAAAGATACAATATATTTAGGGAAATGTCCTTTGCCTAAGTATTCAAAAAAATACAACCTAACCTCATATTCTACATTGTTTCTCCAAGGAAGGAAGGATTGGGTGTCCAGTCAGATCATCTTAATGATGATCTGAAGTGAACTTGCTGACATTGAAGAAACATGGTTATGGGTTATTTATAATGTCCCTCTCTTCCTGGAAAAAACCTGTTTTATCCCCTGCCTTTTTTCCTTCCTGAGTAGTTTATCATAGTTGGACTTCTTTTTTTTTTTTTAGAGGAAGTGAGGAAGCTCATGAAAATCACTCATATCAAGGGAGAAATTCTCATATTGGCCAGTTTTTTTGAGTCTATTTATAGGAAAATAATGTCATATCTGATTATTCATATTAAATTCAAATTGTTCCAACTGAAGTTCATCAAGAGAAGCATCAAATGTATATCTTATATCATATTTATATTTTCATTGCAGGTTGTTGACTTAGTTTTTCTCTATTTTATGTGTCAGGCACAAGATGCATTTGATGCTTTATGGTAATGATGGGTTTCAGAACATAAAACATTTAATGAGCACATTTAAAAGCCAAGGACAAGATAATTATTTTTTGAAAGACATTTTTATAATTTTATTCAAGTAATATAATTTCTTGAGTTGAGTAAACTTTGAAAGCTAGGACATCTCTAAAATTTTCCTTTGAAAATAAGATTTCATTTATTCAGCTATCGTTATTTTATTACTGGTAATTATAAAAATGCAACTGAGATATCGTATAAAAAAATACATCAATGAGTTCCCGCGTTACGAATGGAAAGTTGGCATCGCAATTTTTTTTCCGAAATCAGCATTTTCACAATGCAAAATGTTAAAAAAATAATATCATTTAGCATATTTTTGAGATAATTCTGAAATTAATAAAAATTCAAAATAAATAATAATTCAAAATTCTTTAAACAGACAAGTAACAAGAAAAATACGTGCCATAGGTTCGTCTCATGTTTGTAATTAAGAGAATTCCAGAAAGTTGAAAGCACAAACTCAGCATGATCACTTCATTTTTATGATGATGAGAATTCCAAATTTCCCACTTCATAGCTTGCCAAAATGCACATATTTTAAAGGTTTGTTCTCATTGTCTTTTTGTGAATGCCTGGCACGGATTAAATATTTTTTCATATCTAACATAAATCTCTATCATCATGCTTCAAAAAAAAATAAATAAATAAAACATTTTGAAAAAACAAAAACAAAAAACAAAGTGGGTTCAGAAACGGATGCTGTTCATTATATGCCAAGAGCCACTGATACTTTTCTTTTCTTGTTGTTGTTGTCTGATTCCAAACGTTTTTCAAATCATCTCATCCATTTTCCCAAAATGCAGTAAGTGCAGTACTAAAAATTTTCAGGGGAAACTTGGGTAGCTGTATAATAACAACAGCATCAGTGCAGTAGTATATGCATTTGTGTGTGTGTGTGTGTGATCATAACTGAGATATGATTTCTGAACTGAGGCATCAGAGGTGATGGGAACCAAGGGACTTTCAAGGACGATCAACGGGACTTCTTTCACCTGCCTCCGAAATGATTTGGGGGCGGAGGGGGGGGGGGGGAAGGGCTTTTACCTGATGGAAAAATTGACAAGATTCTCTTCTTCTCTTTTTATGGCAAATTTTAAGGGGTTTCTTCTGGTAAATATTTTAGATGGAAAGAAAAAGAGAGAGATGGAATAAATACATGAATGAGGAAAAATTGAGAAGAATTCTGGCCCTGCGAAAAGTCTCCTTATCCCTTGTGGACATTTTCAACTTCTTCACACCAAGCAGAGAGAAAAAAAAGAATACGCAAAATTTTGTCTGAATTGTTGGTGGAAACAAATTTTCTTGGCACTTTGAATATTCTGTTTACTTTTCCAGGGCATTCACATGAAATTATGAAGCAATTGTGTTATGTTATATTCCTTTTGAAATAATTCAATATAGGTACCCACGTTCACACTTCTTGTCTTCGGTAAGGGTTATTTGTGTTTTTATCTGGTCAATGGCATGTTACATTCCATGCATAGAATTTCTTGTTCTTTTAATCATTTCAATCACTCAAGTGGAAATACTGTATCATATTTCCATTTCATCCAGTAATTTTCTCACACATTTACTAGTTGCAAAGGAACAATTTATTCAAACTATTGACAGTATTTTCATATTTTAAAAGAAATTTCCAGTCCTGCTCCAGCATCTTGGAATTCCATGGAACAATTTGGAACAATTTATTCAAACTATTGACAGCATTTTCACATTTTAAAATAACTTTTCAGTCCTTCTCCAGCATCTTGGAATTCCATGGCAAATTTGGCTTGATAATTATTCTGTGGAATTCAGGTCTTCAGAATATAATATGTATTTTGGGGGGGGGGGGGAGGACAATATTTAAATGCTGTTGAGATTTCAGGTGTCTTCAGTAGTGAATCACATAACAAGACATGATCTCTACTCAGTTAAATTGAATTTTACCTTCCAGAATGGGTCTAATACACACACAGTAGATCTTGAAATTTAAAATAACTCTAAAAAAAATAGATCTTGAAATTTAAAATAATTCGAAAAAAAAATACATTTTGAAATTTAAATAATTCTTAAAAATAGATCTTGAAAATTTAATTCAAAATCTGCCCACATCTCTGACTCTGTTCAAAAAAAAGTATTCTAAGAAAGTTTAAAAGGCTCTAAATTTCCCATTTCATTTTTTCCATTTATAAAGGAAATGGAGAAATAAATCATCATTTTGCAAAAAATAGTCTCCATGCTCAGAAATTGTGAAAACCTGAGGGAATAATAAAAACTCCTCAACATTGGATATTAAATCTTAACGCTCATGATTGGCATATTTCCACACAAATGACAAAATATAATGAAAATTGAATGGAAAAAAGGGGGGAAGGGGAGAAATTGGCACGTTTCGTCCAGTACCAATCTTGATGTTTTGCTCATCGGTCCAACTCAATTTGACCACTGAAATAATAGCGAAGAAAAGGGCTATAATTTTTTATTTATTGCAGTACTGCAAAGGAAAATTTGCGGAGTACTGCACTGTACTGTACTGTAGTTGGATGCGAAAAATTGCGGAAAAACATGACCAATACAGTATTTATTTTGGAAATTCAGCTGCTTCTGCTTCATTCGCAAGTTCATCATCGCACAATTTTGACTTTCTATCCCAAAATTGAGGTTAAAAGTGGGTCCCCTCTTAAAGAAAGACCCGTATAACGAAAATTTTGCATGGCAAAATTTTTTAGGATGGCAAAAAGAAAACATATGAAAAAATGTTTTACAAAACTATTTTTTTTGGCTGAAAAAATTATCAAATTTGGCCAACTTTTTTTTAGCTAAACTTCTGGAATTTTTCAAGTATTTGAGAAAGAATGAGAAAAATAATGGGAATTTTTTTCTTCTTGTTGTCTTTGCAATAAGTCAAGACAACAAATTTCTCTGTACAGTATAAGTACTTCAATTTTCACAATTTTTTAAAATTATAATTGTTTGCTAAAAACTGGAAAAAATACACAGTTCAAAAGGTTCAGTTTGTTTGTTCCATGGATGCCTGGCAAAGGCAAAATGATTTCAAATTGTAATTCAGAGAAAAGTGAGTCCCTCATATGCAGACCACCCAACATATGGACAATTCAACTTAGTGACACTTGATAACCAAAAAAATCAGGCCTGACATCTGGACATTTGGCTTGAGTTAGGGACACTTTTCTGAAAATTTCCCAAAAAATCAAAACATTTTTTAAAATGTTGATATCTTTTCAACAAATGAAGCCATTTCATTTCACAAATAAAATTTGAAGAAAAAATATTTCATGATAAATTCACTCTAATTCACTATCAAAAGTGAACTGCTTTTGTGCTTATTTTTTCAGAGCTTTTCTTTCTATCATATGTGAATATTCTAGCAAAGACTCATTCTTTTTCTTTGCTTTTTTTAAATCTCCTTTTGGTACCAAAAGATCAGATTCAGGACTTGCTTCAATTATATTCTGCAAATTTTACATTTTTTATGGGTTTCTTGGTCTTGGCCATTGGGAGGAAGTTACAGAGCAAAAAAACCATGATTTCAATCTTATCCTTTTCACATGTTTTTTTCTTTTTAATTTCACCTCCCTCACATTAATCCGGAGACAAAGTAGTAGGAAAGTAAACAAGAGAAGAATGGAAAAAACGCGTTTCGCTTGCCGCAAACCACAATTGGCCTTGCTAAAATAAAAATTAAAAAAAAAACAAAGCGCAGAAAGAATGCAAGAAAGCTTTGACCTAAATTGAATCTATCTTTTGACACGCAATTGCGGATACTGGCGCATGAAGGAGAAGGACGGTCCCTGTTTGCTGGTTATGTTTACTTGAAATTTTATAGAGATTAAACTAACTGATTTTTTTGTATGCACCCTTTTGTTGCCTCTGTTTTCAAATGTGAAGAGGCCTAACTGATATTAATTTAGAGGTTGTTTTTACGTGGATAGAATCGAAAATAATTATAGTAGATTAAAAAATTAATCTAAAAAACCACGTTTTTCAAGTAAGACTAAAAAGCACAAAAAATTTAGTAGATTAAAAAATTGATCTAAAAAACCATGTTTTCAAAAAGCAAAAATAACCTTAAACGTGGTGCGCATCTAGAAGTGAGCAAAATTTGAGTTGCAAAATTTGATCCGGACAAACAAACGGACAAGTAAGCAAGTTAATAAAAACGTGTTAAAAAATGGTCTCGACTTTACTTCGGATCAGTTGAGTGCTTGGAACACTTTTACTGAATACCTGGTGGAGAATATTGAAAAGCTGTCTTCACCACTAGAAACTGATAGCAATTGCATCTTCTGCAACTTTCCAATGTTGCAATGTCTATATCTAAAAAAAAAGTTCAAGTTTTTATTGTGGAATTTTTCACACGGTAAAGAATCCCTTCATTTGAACTGGACATTGTTGGACAGTGAGACCAATAAAAGGCAGTACAATGAGTATTGTACAATGGCAGACCAATTTAATTTTTTGCAGCCAAGAATATGCTTTGAATGGGGTATCTTCTACTTTCAGAATTAATTTTTTAGTCAATTTTTTGGCAGCCAAGAATATTCTTTGAATGGGACATCTCCTACTTTTCCAGAATGCCTGAATAATTCATTGCTTTCTGATACAACTCAAGAATCACAGAGTGGAGAATGAACCAGGTTCTAAATGTGAATTGAATATTGCAAATTGATGAAAATGATGATTAATCAGGGATTCATGGAGCAGAGCTTTTGTATATATCCCCCCCCCCCCAAAAAAGCCCTCCAGGGAATTTTTTTGCATTATCATTCCTCAACAAACATTCTCCAGGTCTTTTTGCTTCAGGATTTCACAGTTTGCCATGCAGTTAGAGGTACTTTGTGAGATAATTGTAGCTTGGGTGCACATGACAAAAGCTTGAGCAACCTCATCACAAGAAAGTGTTCATTCAACACCAAACTGTGTTCTCAATCACTGTCTGGACCTGTGTAACAACATGTTTGTTCTGCTCCACCAGCTGCTGCCTTTTCCAGATGGATGCCCCAGAATAATGTGCCATAGTATTCAAGGAATCTTGCTCAAGCAATTGAGGGCACATGGGGGCATGAAAAATTGAGTATTCATCAGCCAAAACAGAATGTGGTTATCCTCAGAGCAAAGAATGAAAAAGTTCTCCTCATCATTTTAAAATTTAAAAAAAAACTAGATTTTTTTTTTCTCAACAGCACCTCAAACTCACTCATTCTTTCATTATTCATGGTCAAAAATCATGCATGCTGATGATGCAATATGACAGGATAGTTTGTATGCATGACATAAGCATTCAAGCTGTTGATTTTATCCATGGGGAAATTCCCATGTTTTTAATTTGACCTCTAGTTCAATATTCATGATTTTAATTTTTTCAATATTCAAAATTTACAATTAACCTTCAGGAATGTAAAGGCATGAAGTCTCATCTGCCTTTTTGCAACAGCATTGCACAAAAAATCAAGTATCATCTGAAGTCATCATCATTACGCCAATGAATGAATTTTTCCCCAATGTCAGGGGCTAATGAGCCTCTCTGGCAAAGCTTGATCTCAGTGGTATGAAATCAAATGAAGTGGTAAACACAATCAGCCTTTGGGGGCCTGAGGTCAATACCTCAATCTTCAGTTTATGTCAGTAATTTGACCTCCAGGGGTATAGATAATTGAATGAAATTATAGTTACAACCTGAAAATGTGTACCAGTACTTGGAATTATCTCTGTTGCAGTTTTAAAAACCCATGTTTTAGTCTAAAGTATATTATTTTAATTTGGCTTTTAGTTTATAAATTCCCCTTTAAATCATATGTTGTAGTACATGCTCTGAAACCAGGAACAGGCATATTAAAAGGTCATTGTGAATGTATAATAAACGCTTTCACATCAGTATTACGATTAACCATTAGATGATAGCTTCAATTTTTATTTGAAATTATATATAATTAATTTATATTATTGCAGCATATTATTATTAAATTATAAGTAGACACCAATATATTATCATTATATACTGTAGTAGTATTTTTTATTTATATTATCATTTGATTTTTACAATATAAAATTGAAATAGGAAACAGATAAACTGAAAAGACCCTTGAAATAAAAATAAAACTTTTCTCTTTCATTATTGTCGCAATTTGCCATTCAGCAGGAATTTATCATTTTGATTCAAATATGGTTGAAAGAGAAAAGAATGCAACTTTGTAATTGTGTAAGAAAAAAGTTTTTCTTCTCAACAGCATTTAAAAATTACAGTTCACAGCCCTCACATTTTTGAGTCCTGAAACATTTTCTGGGTGTGAGGTGAGGTGTATAAAAGGTCAAGCTCAAAATGTATCAGGAAATACATTACTGAAGTTATCCAAGAATAAAATCCCACATCTTGTACATTGACCTTCAGCTAAACATGAAAGAGAAAGTTCTCCAGTCAAAATGCCCACAACAAGCAAAAAGGCTGGGGCTATTCAAAACCCTGTGGGAACCTGACTAGACAAGATGGCATCTTACACTTTATAAAGGTTGAGGTCACACACACACACACACACACCAACAACATCCTGTGTAGAAGGGAAGAGATACTTTGACTTCCTGCTTCCGCAGGGTGGGTTACAATTACCAAAAAAAAAAAATACTGTACAGACCTTCCTTCTTCCATGAGGGTGCTGAGGGCATTACAAATTATTTTCAGGGTGGTTTCAAGGCTGGTGTCAGAGGAAAGCAGGGATGTACAATATATAAGACAAGGATCCAGGCCATGTCCTGGTTTCTTGGCAAATGCAGGGCAGAAATCCGGGACAGGGCTGAGATGAGAATCTCCTTTTATTTATATTTCTTTCTTCTTTTTTCGCCCTGATTCTGGGCTACTCATTTGGTTATCTCCGGCTTGTGGCGCTTTAATTTATTTTTTATTTTTATAAATTGCCTCCAGTCACGCCTGAGGCAACTTTAATTTTCCTTCATGATGCTGGGAAACAATACCTGGCTTGCATGTGGAGAGCAAATATTCTTTGTGCTTCCTGCTTCATTGTGTGGTCCAGTTGTTGCCTTGACAATGCATCTGGAGGGATATACCAGCATGGCTATAAGGCATATAGGGGCCCCAAACATGCCTACATGACTGTCCATTTTTTCATCAGTTATTTGCAGTAAAAAAATAAAAAATACAGGTGGCAATCAGTCATTTTGTGGCCAAGAATGTGCAGTTGCATGAGACACATTATTCAAATGCTAATCTCCAGTTTTTTGAATGATTCCTTTCCTTATTTTTCATTGGTAAAATGCCTATTTGGGATCACAGCAAATAATGAAAAAAGTATTTGTAAAAAAAAAAAAAAAAAAAATTAGGCCTTGGAGGCTTGGATGATGCTTTTGAAGAGGAATTAAAAAATTTGAAATAAACCCTTGCTGTGGGAAAAATTCAATATCAAATTTAATAATTAATGTGATATTTTTATTTAGGTTTTCATTTCTTGCACATAAAAAAAAAACAAATAAATGACACTAAAAATTACAAGAAATGTAGAAGTGTTTGTGAAATTTTTTGTTTGGCCTGAAAAAGTTTCAACAGCTTGTGACATGGATGGAGAAATATATCTCTGTAACTGAAAAGTTTTTACTCATGCAGTGAATGTAAATTTTTGAAAATGAAAATCTGAAAAAATCCCAGAACTTGAAAAAAGCATGGGCAACATTATAAAGACATATTTGTTACATTTTTATCTACTCTAGAAATAACCAAGGTCAATCAGAAGTGGGACAACCCTTGTAAATTCATATAATTTGTCCATCAATTGCATAAAGAAAAAGACAAAAATGCTAAAAATTTGCATTCAAACCTGTCCCATGCCATGCATATTATAAGCCACAAAATTGGCTGAATGCCAAATGATTTTGTTTTGCACATAACAGCTGAAAAATCAGTTATAGCCCAATATCAATTACTAATCACAGTAAAAATGAACAAATATTATTTTCAATAAATATGCACTGAATAAATATATGCTGTATTTATTTTTTTATATTTTGTAAATGCATATTGAAGTATATTTTCAATATATGCGAATACAATGTGTTCCAGGAAATTGAAGATGATGAAGAAAGGGATTTCTGGAGGATTGTAATCAATAATGAAGGTAGCAGAACTTCAACAGGTTTATAGGTACTCCATATGATTCATTTCCTACAATCACAGCAATTAGAAAATGCAATTCGTTTAGGTTTAAAAAAAATAAAATTCGAATGCAATTTGTTCCCAGGAATTCAAGAGGGTAAAAAAATGGAATGAAAATTGATGGGGCAATAAAATAAATTAATATCACCAAGGAGTGCAGCTGAACTTCAAATGATTAATTTGACTACAAAAACTTTTAAATTATTACTGTATACATTTTTGCTTCCTCAACATTTTCTCTGTTGGCATCATGCAGAAATTTTCACATATTGGAGCAAAATTATTTCACTTACAAATAAATAAGTGAGCATTTATCTCTTATTTCCCCTGAACATTGTATAGATTTTAATGCAAAAATTCATGAAAAAAATCAGTCTCCCAATTATAAGTTTGCCTTTAAACTGTATAAAACCATGCAGAGCACTGATTCATGAATGAAAAAGATAAAGTTAGCATCCAAAAGTGTAAGAGATCAACATTCTCTTTGTTGGCATCAGGCAGAAATTTTCACATATTGGAGCAAAATTATTTCACTTACAAATAAATAAGCGAGCATTTATCTCTTATTTCCCCTGAACATTGTATAGATTTGAATGCAAACATCACTGAAAAAAAATCAGTCTCCTAATGGTAAGTTTGAATTTAAATTTTGTAAAACCATGCAGAGCAATGGTTCATGAAAAAAATAAATAAAGTTAGCTTCCAAAAGTGATTGCATTATTCTGAGAAAATCCTTGGAATCAAATTTGTGGCTATTTTCGCGTGGTCCATGAAAATGAAGGAATATTGACCCAATATTTTGCCGATCCTGAAATATCAACCGTTTTCTCATCAAATATGAACCGTCCTATAAAAATTTCAGCGGTACTTCATCATCATTTCTGCGAAAGCACTTGACCTCATAATTTTACCTTCTGACCCAGAAAAATGACCATTTTTTTCCGTTATGACGAACTCCGGCAAGATGTTAATAATGATCGAATTATCATTATTTCTTCGAAAAAAAAAAAATTCCCAATGGTTTTTGGATAATAAATTCCAACTTGTGCCCAAATGAGCATGCGTCCATTTCATGGTCCGGGAAGATGCGAGTGGAGAAGCATTCAGCCAAGTCACGATCAGCCAGGTTTGATGGCCACTTTACCATCCATAAAAAAGGTCTGGGTGTTGATTGCCATTTTTTTTGGCAGTGTAGCAGGGATGAGTGAGGTGGAAAAATGCCCCCAGGGGAAAAACCCTGCTTAATTCAAAATGCCGGTCAGTGGGAAATTTTCTTCAGCATAAAAAAATTTGTCAAAACTAGCAAATGAAGTCTTTTATCTTAATCAGAAATTTTGGACAGACATTATTGGCAGTTGAAATTATCTGATGAAGAATAAAATTTGGCTTTTCTCCCAATAATAAGCTTCAGAGAAATTTTCCCCCTGCTGAATTAAATTATTCTAATTTTTCATTCTGAGAAACCTTTCTTCAAGCCCACCTTTCTAATTTTTTGAAAACATTTCACTATAGCTGCTTCATTGGTTCTTGACTTAATTTTTGCAATAAAAAAGCTGAAACCTCTTAACACCTACTGCAAAGTCTTTGAAACAAGCTTTTTTTCTGCAAAAATCAAATATTATAATATTACTTATTATGAAAGTCTGCCAGTCTGCAGAAAACTTTCTACCAGTCTGCCAACAATTTTTTGCAAATTTGCTGTTGTGAGAGCCCAAAAAGGTTGGGGAACACTGACTATACACTATATGGTGAGGAAATGTTGGCAAAGTCCTCAGCAAGTTTAAATAAAAATTGCTTAATGTTCAAATCCAGAAAATAACTGCTCATCAGAAGTTAAAAATACTATGAAAATTTGATGGAGACCCCCTAAAAGAGAAACACAAAATCAGCCTGTTTTTTTAAATAAATAATAGTAAAGAACTATGTGTATTCATCATGAGATGAGTAAGTCACATGGTGTTTGCCTTTGTTTTACAAATTTAACATTTTAGTAAATTCACACTTAGCTTTCCTTAGGTGCTGCTAATTTCATGCTCCCATGATAATTTGAAAATTACAAAGCTTCATCAACAGTGGTGCAATAATTAAAAATACAATATGCCTATGATAATTGGTGGCTTCTTGGAATAAAAAAAAAACCAAGCAAAATAAAACATTTGTTGAAAAATTGCAAGTATTGATCATAACATGTGTTGATTACTTTTAAATTATGTGATTATTTTGTTGGCTGAGTTTTCAAGTCAGAATGAAATTATTGAAAATGTATTTAGAAAACGCATGTTTTTGCTGTTATTTATCAGGGCACTCCTGGGACAAAAAAACTGACTCTGGAAAGTTTCTGGTGATAAAGTTGTGATACTTTCAACAACTTTTGGCAAAAGAATTGCCAACAAAATTTTGTAGAATAGTAGCAAGTAGATGAATTTCTCAGTTCTATAAAAACCTGTATTCTTCTTTTCAGGCTCATGAAGGGGTTAACCAAGAATAATTAACCTTCAATAATATTTAAGGGAAACTTCAAGAGGTTAACCAACGCTACAGTATTTAAAAACTCTTGTAGACTGGAACTGGGTATAGTCAATTTTGGAGTACTTGGCAAATTTTGGCAAGTGAACAGCAATTTCAACACTGATAATTTTTCTGAGCCTCTGCTTCTCTTCTGTACAAATTCAAATAAAGAAGAGTTTAAACAGTGATCCAGGAAGCTATAAAATATTGATGAGAGAAAATCGTCCCCATACACCCAACAAGATTCCCACATGAAAGGCCCAATGCTGTACTTGTGAGCAAAACACCAACATGAGGAAATTATTGTAATGTATGAAAAAAAACCCTGTTTTGCTATCCAGTCCACTCCAAGGGACATATTTCCAAATTATATGTTTCATTTGGGTTGATAAAATGCCATATTTTCTTTAAACCAGGAAGTGCCAATTTGGAAGCCATTTCCAAGTAATTTCAACGTTTATGAACTGAGAAATGCGGCCAGTTCAGTACCTGAAATGCGACAAGAATATCACACATTTTAGTATTTTTGATATTTTTTTATACCTCCAAATAAATCCAAGGCCATCACACACCCACACCACACAGGAAGTTTACATTTCTTTGATGTACTGTCCTGTGTTGTATTTATCATTTCTAAGAAATGTGTAAAAAAAAAATTGAGGATTTGAGGAAAAATTCAGAATGGGCACAAGATTTTGTAAAGAAATTTCTGAAATGAGCAAGTTACAAAAGAGGAAGTCTCAACTTTAGTGGGATATAATTTTTGTGTTTCATTAGCTTGGGTTGGATCTGAATTGGGCTATTTTGCTCTTTTGTACACCTGCTCATTTTTAGGGTACATATTTGTGCAGTGGCCTTTTATTCTGCTTTTTTTTTTGCAGTTGATCTTTTGTTATCATGCTCTTACTATGAGGCGATGGTATTATTTGTTTTTTGTTATTTTTTCATTTTATGGGTCATCCTTGAGACTAAATAGTTGTCAATAACTTTAAATTTAAAATTTTTTATTTTATCTGATTTTGAGCACTTGTTCAATCATCATTCTTTCTTTTTTTGATAAAAGTCTCTTATTATATGAGCAGGTGGTCTTTTGTACTTAGAAGACCACCTATCTGTGATTTATTTTTTTTATTGAGCCATGGTCATGAGAACTTTTCCCCTTATAATGTTTCATTCATGGAGTGTTTATTTATTTCTGCACTTGCTGTTTTGATATTAGATTGTACTTCTGAGCAGATGAAAATTTGTTGTTTTTTTTTGCTCTTGATATTATGTGACTTTATGTTCATTTCACACTAACATTTTATAATTCCTTTTTTTTCTTCAATTGCTGATCATTGAAATAGTTTTATTAATGTAATTATCTGATGATGATGAAAGTTCAATTTGTCTTGTTTTTGTGTGTGTTTATGCGGTTCTTTATGATCAAACCCAAAAATTCCATATTCCATGGTGTGTCACTCATACTTCTGCACTTGTTTTTCTTTGATATTTGGAATTATGAGCAGGTGCAAATGTTTTTCTTTTCATTTTTTTGGTTTGCTCTTGATATTATGTGACTCTTGTGTTCATTTTAAACTCTAACTTTTGATGTTTCCTTTTTTTCTTCATTGCTGATCATTTTTTTAAATGTAGTTATCTGATGATGAAAGTTCAATTTTGCTTGTTTTGTGTGTGTTCTTGTGGTTCTTTATGATCGGACTTCTGCATTTGTTTTTCCTCAATATTTGGGATTATGAGCAGTTGATCATTAAAATTTTTTTTTCATGCGTTGTCATTTTTAGTTTCGGCCTCAAGAATACCCTGTGGCCCTCATACACCGGCACAGAAAACCGAGAAAACGACAACATCACAATGTATCTTGTAATAAATACGGGAATGAAAATAACTATTTAAAAAAAGAAAACGCCGGGGAATTAATTAGGAATGTACAGTAAAAAAATATTCCTCCCCCACGCGTGGCATTTTTTATATATGTATACATGCTTTTTTTATTTTTCACGGCTCTACGCCGCCGTCTGCGTGGCGGCCGTGGACTCGGTCCACTGCATCGTCGTCGTCGTCGTCGTCGTTGTCAGTGGCGGCGGTGGCGGCGACGACGACGTCCCCATTTTTTGCTGCCCAATTTTTTTTTAGATGTGTATTTTTATTACTTTTTTTCGGTGGAATTTTCATCCTTGTGCTTTGCTTGAAGTGGTCGTCATGACTGCGTGAACTGGACGGAATTTGAGGGAAAACTAATCGGGTACTTGCTTTCTGGGGTAATTTAATTTCCTGCTCAGATTGAGTCGGAAAATGCTGAATGCATTCATTTTCTGACATTTCGGAAGGTTAAAAAATATTGTAGAAAGAGTTGGAGACTGATTGGACGGAGCAATTCTAAATCTTTTGAATCCTGCATTAACATAATTTACTGTGCGTCTTTAAAATTTCGGAGATGGAGTATTTTGACGAATAACCCCCATCACGAGATGAGCTAAGATTTTTTTCTTTGTTTTTGTTTAGAGCAGCGATAAATTTAAATGTTGCTGCAATATACAATATTTTGAAAATTATGAAAAGCTGGTCAGATGAAAAGGGTCGAAACTAATTTAGACCAATTTTTCTGATGAATGATTATTCCCTTTTTTTCCTGGATATTATAGGTATTCAGAATCGAAATTGCAATAATTTGGAATATCATTTCTGTGGAAAATGAATCCCAAAAACTTCCAATTGAAGGGGAGAGAGAGAGAGAGAGAGAGAAAGACTTTTCCAGTATAGTATACCTAATTCTGTGTAGAATGCGTGCCATGATTTTTTTTATTTTTATTTTCAAAGGGCACACAATTTTGCAAAACTATTCATGAAGCCTTCGTCGCTGCATATTATTCTTGCGTGCTTTTCATTTATTCATTTCGGCGGAATTCACGGAAAAAATCGCGTTCTCGGTTTTTAAGTACTGCAAATACTTTTACACTCATTCCCAGGTTTGAGGAATTAAAAAAAAATTCAGGAATAAGAAAAGCGCCGAGGTGCTGAAATTTGTGCAGAATTTGCAGTTGGTTCCACGTTAAACGCCATGAATGCTTGTTGAAGTTATTTCAGAGAAGCATTTATAATTTGTTTGCTCAACACCAGTCCATTCACTCAATTTTTTATAAATATTTCCTCTGATTCATATCCAATTTTTTTCCTGAAGTATCACGTAGGAAATTCAAAAACTGAAAAATTCGTGATTCCGAAAATTTTTGTGAATGAAATGCATGAAACTGCCAAAAAATCTTATTGGAGATGGCAAGGAAAAAATCCCAAGATTCTCTTGACATTTACAAATAGCAGAAGATCATCTAGATTCGGGAAAATACAAATTTATGAATTCATTTTTTATTATTTCAACCCACAAGCAGATGAACACAAAAATACTAATTTATGAACAATTGTTTTTGTTTTTGCATTCAGAAGAACCCACCTTCGGCATTTCTTCCCACGCCATCTTGGGGGAAGAGAAATCTTTTTTTTTTTCCTTCTCTCAAAAATAAAAATAAAGATTTTCGAAATTTTTTTCAACTGGGATTTTTTTTAATGTCCGCTTTTAAAAGATCATTTTTATCTTTTATGAAGACTATGTAAAATATTCAAGAAGAGTAATATTGAAAGATTTTCCGGTGAAAAAAACATATTCCATGTATATTTAATTTTTCCTTTCTTAGTTTTAGTCTTTTGTAGAATAAGAACAATTCTTAGACACGAGCATTTGAAATATTCCTAGCCTTGGAAAAAACTGGCGATTTTTGCTGCCTGTTTTAGAATTTTTTGAAATTTCATCAGCATTCGTCCCTTCTTATAGTGAACTTCAAAAAATATTTTTTATTGCTGTAATAAAATACCTCTGTTATAAAAGAAAATGAATGAATTCAAATTTCAATCGATTGCATAATATCTCCATTTTTGGATCCTGGAGATGGAAAAATCAGAATATTTCATCCCACCGTTTCTGAAGCGCCGAATTTTTCTCAAGCTTTCATTGCTGAATTTCAAAAATATATTCACGTGTGCAAAATAAATTTTATACTTATAGCATGGAAAATAGATTTATATTCAATCCAAAAGATTTCGTAGATTCTTCCCTTTTGGATACCGGAGAGTAAAAATTAAAGGCTATTTCTTCTTGCTGTTCCCGAAATTTTCAATCTTCTTCAGCAATTAACCTAGAAAATACTGTATCTCATTATTTAGAATTAAATACTGTAACTACAGGATTAAAAAATATGTCACTTTTAATTCGAAAATGTTGAAAATGTCTCAGTTTTCTGAAAAATGAGAAGCATAAGTGAGCTAGAGTTCTTCAACCTTTCCCCAATTTTTTATTTTTGCTCCGCTTGCCATTAATACTAAATTCCAAAATTATTCAGTTGTTTAAAATAAAATACTTTTGTGAACAGGAAAAAATGAAATTACCTCTAGGATTTAGAAAAAAATAACTAAAGTTTCAATGAAAAATGTTCAAAACGTTACCTTTCTGATGTGGCAGAGTATAAATGAAGGAGAGTATTTTTTCAGAAATTTTGAATGTTTCTTCAAAAGACTCTGTTAATAAATTTCAAATACTTTCAGTTCTATAAAATATATACATTTGTTTTAGAAAAAATGAACTTACAATTCATCTAAGAATTGTTCCAACGCTGTCGCAAATTTTTTAGTTCTATTTTTAGCGAACGAATTTGAGAACCCGAATTCTCGTCCTTGAGGACAAATTCCAATTTCTGTGAGAACCTTCAAAAACCTTGGTTCTCACGTAATTTACGGAAGCCTCCAAGGCTGCCTTTCTCTACTAATCCTGTTACTAAATCTTGTCCTTGTAGGACAGTTTTCCTGTTTCCAAAAATCATAATGTTCGACACAGTCCAGTCTCTGCTTTCGTGTGTGAGGTTACTCCGAGATTTCGCGAGCAATTCTCATCAAGTGTCAACCAATTTTCTGGAATATATCAACTTTATAATAGGGTGATTTCACCCTGGTTGCAGCCCGACCAAATTCTTGTGTTTCATTCCAAACTTCTCTCCAGAAATTCATTTCCAAAAGTTCTAAAACCCAAATTCATTATTTGTTAGGTTTATTCCTGACAAACGCCTCCATTTTGATGAAAGCATGATGCCATAAATTTCACCTGTTCTGATTTTCACAATACATGGACGAAGATTCGAAAAATGAAAGGAATATGACCAACCATCCGGAAAATGTCACATTTTATCAAAAGCCCGAGGAGAAAAACATGACAGACGATGATGATCATTATCCTCATGGGAAGACAAATGGTCTGAAACCGAAAGATAATGAAGCGATTCTCGGGAATCCGATCCAACAAAAACATTGCTTTCACTGAATAGGATTTCATTTAAGAGATTGGGGGAAGGAAAAAAGCTAGTGAATTGCTTAGCTTTACTCAAAACTGCTGCTACTCCTTTTTTTAAACTTATTTTAATGGCGAGACAAAGACAAAATTTTAGATGCTGTAGTTTGACAGAAAATTTTTGCGCAGAAGCGATAATCAAGATTTTTTATTTATTTATAATAATTTGGATCGAATCATTCTTTTCCAAGAGAATAATTACGTACTTTGGTGATTTTTTTTTTTAAGTTCAGAATTTAAAAAAATTTGAGGACAAATTAAAATCACTGAATTCATTTGGAATTTTGTTGACAAGATTCCCAAGTTTCACCTGTCACATTGCTGAATCATACTTTTATTTTCTTCCATCTCATATCAATGGATTTCTTGCAGCCAAAAAAAGTTTTTTTTTCCAAAAAAAATTCAAAATGACTATTAGGAAATAGTCATTTTTAGATAACATTCATCCAACAAAGGAAATGAAGCAATGAATCCATTTTAGGTTATTTTAAAAGAAATTTACAACTGGTCCTTGTCAAATTTCTGAAATGCATCTTTATTTCTGAAATCTGATAACTATACACAATATTTCTTGTTGCCACAAACACCTTTTATTATTTCAACCTGATGAGAGTCTTCAAGATATTTAAAATGGCTGGGAAATTATAAAAATTATTCTGCTGAAATACATTTATTTAGAACAAATGGTGCCTAATATAAAATGCTAAAGCAGTAGAGTAGCTTTTTAAATCACAAGTACTGTATATTAAATTTGTTTTTGTTGGATTAAGTTGGATTGAAGAGTCTTTGAACTATTTAAAATGGCTGGGAAATTTTAAAAATTATTCTGGTTAAAAAAAATTCCTTTAGAAAAAAGGGTGCATGATATGAAATAAAAAGGCAGCAAAGTAGCTTTTGTAGTGAAGTATCTTTTGTAGTGTATCGGCATTACTCTTTTTAAATCACATTTATATTACATTTGTTTTTGTTGGGTTAAGTTGGATTGAAGATTATTTAAAGTACAGTATTTAGAATGGCAGGGAAATGAAAAAAATATTCTGTTTAAAAAAAACATTCATTTAGAACAAAGGGTGCATATTATAAAATTTAAAAAATGCTGCGAAGTAGGGCTTCAAATCACAATTATATTGAATGTTTTTCTTTGGGTTAAGTTGGATTGAAGAGTCTTTGAACTACAGTATTTAAAATGGCTTGGAAATTTTAAAAATTGTTCTGTTTAAAAACATTCATTCAAAACAAAGGGTGCCTAATATAAAATAAAATGGCAGCAAAGTAGCTTTTTAAATTACTATTATATGAACTATTTTTTAGCTGGGTTAAGTTGGATTGAAGAGACAGCAGCAGGTTACATTCAAATTGTATATAAAATTGGGAGAAAATATTTTACATTTTTAAAAAACTGGAATGAAATTTTGGGGCCCGGGATCATTTTTGGTCTACGTTTCAGAATGAATGAAAACGTTACTGAAATGAAGATGTGTTTTTAAGGATAGAATGGGTGGGCATCGTTTCCTTGGCAATTTATTTTCAGTGTCTGGATCCTGCTAAAAGAAAAAAAAAAAAGATTACTGTTTGATCCTCAATTCCAATCTGGAAAATTCACTGCCCCACTTTCTCTCGCTTCATTTTTTCCCTCTCTTTATTCTCGAGATTCTGCCAAAAAATCTCCGCATGAGGAGAGCGAAAAAAATGCAATCCAATTTGAAAGCGAAAAATCAATTAGACAGGCATGCGAGGGACTTTCTGACAATCTCTCTAGCTTTGCTATACTCCGAAGCGCGATTTCATTCCTGGTATTCTTCTGTCATTTTTTCCTGAAAACAGCCAAATTTTTTTCCTATTTTAATACTTTTTTTTTATATTTTTTGTATTTTAAACAGTCCCAGAAATGGGTTCATTCTTTGATTTTCTTTACACAAGCAAAACGCTCTCAAAGGATTGCACAATAATGTTCTCTCCTTTCAGCTTCTCTCTGGCTTTCATATGATATTTGTTGAACAATTTTTTTTTTAATTTTCTCATTATGTAATTTTATTTCGGGAGGAACACTTTGGGGTTCCGGGTGTTTTCACGTGCAGGTGTTCGTTAGCTCTTCACCTCTTACGAGTTTGCGAAATGTTTCGTCCTATTCTTGCGCTAATTCACGAATTCTTGAAAGTCGCGTTCTTTCGTGAAACTCTGAGCATTCGAAAAAATGTGTGTCATCTTTGCAAGAGTTTTTAAAAGTGCGAGAAGTCACGTTTTATTATATATTTTTTTCTCGCTTATTGTTCAATTATTTTGCGTATACGCGAGTTCCTTGCATAAATTGAACCTATAACTTCCAGTGAAAGTAATCGTAATATATATTTTTAATACAGAGAAATTCAGAAAAGCTCATAATTGTTTCCACTTTTGGTCTATATTTGTTTGAAAGCTGAAAAAAAAACATTTTTCAAGGAAAATTAACTGTCAATCCAAACCGGAGTTTGAATACAAAAAAATGAGTAAGATCAATAATTCAAGCAATTTTTTTCCAATTTCACCGAAATACATCCAGCAATAATAAATTCTTCATTCCAAACAAAACATTACTCTTTGACGTTGTGTGATTTATTTTGAATTATGATTCATCGTAATCATAATTTCAGTTGGAAAATATTGGGGACAGATTTCGCCACATTATGAGATGATGTTGAGCTACAGTAAAGCAAAACACACAAAAATCAGTCTGGGACAGGGGCAGGAATTCCTTTGTAGGAATTCCTAGTTCAACAGTAAGATGAATTTCACAAAGGTAATGATTAAATAATGACTCAGCAAACTCTTCTCATACAACCAAACTCAGAATTGAACTGAACTGCTGATGATTTTAGATTTGCTGCATCAATTCTTAGTTCAGTTGTGTGAGAAGAGTTGTACAAAATCTCTGGTAAAATCATCTGATGATTTTACATTGGCTGCATCAATTCTTAGTTCCGTTGTGTGTAAGAAGATTTGTAAAAATCTCTTGTAAAATCATCTGATGATTTTACATTGGCTGCATGAATTCTTAGTTCAGTTATTGTCTGAGAAGAGTTGTAAAAAATCTCTGGTAAAATCATCTGATGATTTTACATTGGCTGCATCAATTCTTACTTCAGTTATTGTGTGAGAAGAGTTGTGAAAAAATCTTTTGTAAAATCATCTGAGGATTTTACATTGGCTGCATCAATTCTTAGTTCAGTTGTGTGAGAAGAGTTGTAAAAAATCTCTTGTAAAATCATCAGCAGTTCAGATAGCTCTTAGTCACTGAGAGCATTTTCATAATGATAACCAGTCTATTTTTCTCTTCCACTTAGAAGACTTTCGTTGTACCCACATACAATATTCAAATTCCTCATTCTTTGCAACGAGGCATATTTTGCAGTTCTCACTTGACGTTGTATAAAGAGTAATTGCAGATTAAACTGGAAAAAAATTAGTTGGTCGAGAAGAATAAAGAAGGATGGCGTGTGAAGGCGCCGAAGAAACAAAGTCGGCCGCCACGAGAAAAATTCGAGGGGCGCCAGATTCGCTACACGGCGTCCCCCCCTCCTACTGTAAAAGAAAATTAAAAAAAATAAAAATAAAGTGTGGCGGATTTCCCGCTGCCCATTTGTCACGTTCCAATGCTCTAAATGTTTTTTTTTTGCGTTAAAAAGACGAGTATTTTTCACCGCACTTTGCAGTAAAGTGAGGAGGATTGAAACCAAACAAATTCGCGGAAATAAGCGGGTCCATGTTCATAATTTTTAATTCCACTCGCTCAACCACACTTTGCAGAAAACAAAATTGCAGTTCTTTTCACTCTTGTTTCCAGAAAATTTCTTGAATTGGTTTTTTTTTTAAAGAGACTTCAGCCAACTACAATATTCAATGCATTTTTCTTCAAATTTTTGGTTATATTTTGAGAAATTAATCAACCCAACATAAAGAATTTAACCATAACAAAGTGGAAGAAAATGGTAAGAAATAAAAAGGAAAGGGCAATCAGCCATTTTGCGGCTTTGAATATGTAATTGCTGAGGAATTAATTAAATCAACATAAAGAATTGAACAATAGCGCAGTGGAAGAAATGGTAATAAATAATAAGGCAGGGAAATCAGCCATTTTTCCATTTTGCAGCCTGGAATATGTAATTGTTGAGGAATTAATCAAACCAATATAAAGAATTAAACCATAGCACGGTTGAAGAAAATGATAAGAAATAATAATGTAGGACAATCAGCGGTTTTGCAGCTGGGAATATGTAATTAATTACATATCCCTAGTTTTGTCTGGTTTAATCACAGTCTACAATAAATCACAATGAAACACAATACAAAAATAATGCATCACAATAAATACAATAATTCAACACACATTCAATGTATACAATTAATTTCTGCACCCAAATTTAAGGTGCAATAATGCAATGCAATGATACAATCAAAAGAATTGGGGTTGAATTGGTTGGGGGAAGTTTACTGTAAGAGCTAAATTAAAGGACTGATTATTGGGAAGGGAAAACAGTGGAGTTTTTTTTTTTAAATTAAGCACAATGCTTTTGTCAGCTGACCTGACCCAAACACTGGACTTTTTCCCTTGTCTGTGATTGGCAGGAGAAATTTGCATCAAAGAAGTTGTGCATCCAGGGACAGATTTACAAAGGAAAATGGGACCCCAGAATTCAGGTCTGGGACCTGATGTTCCTGGGCCAAAGTTCTGGTTAGGATGAAATATCCAAGGCATCAAAAAATTAAGAGCATTTGAGCAACTTGTCATGAAAATAATTAGCCTGGTTGAATTCTGTAAATATTTTAAAATAAAACATGGCAAACAGTTTGGAATCCTCTTTTTCAAATTCCAAGGACAAACTGAGGTTCTTTTGGTCTAGTCCCAAATAAAACCAGAATCATAAAACTCACATTTAGTTTTAAAAATATTGACTCACCTTGTAGCTCTTCAAACTTGTTCCTACTTGCATAGCAGCAACAAATACGCTATGAAGATATTTTTACAAACCACTTTAGGGCTTGAGAAATATGTTGAAAACTAGGTCATCATCATGTGGTTTCCAATAATTTTTCAAATCACCTAATACAGTAGTATATTTTATCCTCTTTTTTCTTTGTTTCAGTCCAAGCATATTTCTGAACAATAAAAACAATTGAAAGACCTCATTATTTTTTTCCTGCTGGTCAAAAGAATAGCTTGAAGTATGCAAGGGAAAATTTACCTCTGATTTACAAAATTATTTCATATGATCAATATGCAATAATTCTATCTATCAACAAATTTGTTTCAACAAATATTGCTTCAAGAGGTTCAACTGCAATTTGAAAATTTCATTTTTTCAAAGGAAAGGAGCTGCACATTTAGAAGAGAAAATTGGCTGAATGGGTTAAAAGTGGATTTTTGAAAAACAGACAGAGAGAGAAATAGATGAAGAGAGAGAGAAACTGAACAGGAACAGGTGCAAAATATTTTTAAAAATCTGTTACCAATCTTTTCATGCTTTTTCTTTTTCTTTCAATCATGGAAGCCTTCTTCATACAATATACCAGCACACATATAGATTGTGAAATTTGGCTACAATGATTCTTGTTTTGATGAGTTTTTCATCACAACAAATTTTGATTTTGTCTCAAGAGTTTCTCCATAGGAGCCATGTAACAAAAAACTTGTTCTCATGAACTCATTATAGAAGGTGTAATCTCAGCATGATGAACTTTTTGCTCTGATTCTGTGCATAGACCCTTGGTTTTTTTTTATGCTTGGCAGAAAAATATGAAAATTTAATTTTTGAAGCATTTAAAACGTCATCAAACTGCAAAAATTCAATTAGATAAAATGCATTGTTACAAAAATACACAAGATGAGATATTTCTTTTAAAGTCTTGGGCTTCAATTAAGAATGTATGCATTTCTTTCAAATTAAAATACATTTGAAACAATGTTCTTCCATTTCAAAGACTGAACAGGTTTGAAAGAAAAAGTTAATTTGCAAGGAAGTATTTCTCTTGCATGTACTTTTTCTTAATTTTATTCATCAGGACAAACATCATATTGGTAAATAGACAGGTCCAGTATAAGCAGAGAAGTACTTTATTTTCAAAAGTGTTCCTCTTCATTTCATCAGGGAGACTCGAAAATTGTGACAGGTCTTAAATTATGTGTTGTGAAATTTATTGACATTTATTATTTTATTGCTCACAAATGATTTCATGTGTAAAAGTTTCTTTATTTTTTTTTGCAGGCTGTCAATGGCATCAGTGCTGCTGCTGGTGGTTGTTGCTGCGTCAGCATCAGGGATTGACATTGGACCTTTTGCTGGGCCTCCTTTTCCTCAGGTCAGTTCAGATTTCAGGAGAAGAAAAAATGAAAGAACCAAATTATTTTGATTCAAAGGTTTCAAACTGTTACCCCTGTAATTTTTTCACTTATTCCCTGAGACACAAGTGTGACCAACTTTGCTTATTTTAAAATCTACTTCATGACATGAACTTTGAATATCCCAGGAAGTGGGACAGCAATTTTTTTTCATTATGGATTAGTGAAGAATAATTCTTGAAAAGTTCACATTTTGTTTGGGTGATTTTTCAAACAGTGCCAGAATCTTAAACTTCTTCCATTTTTATTGTAAAAGGGAAGCCTGTCAAATTTAAGAGTTTGTTTTGCCTCTTTAATCCTCTTATTGTGGATCATAAGACAAATCCATTACCTCAATTCAAACAGTGCCAGAATCTTAAACTTCTTCCATTTTTATTGTAAAAGGGAAGCCTGTCAAATTTAAGAGTTTGTTTTGCCTCTTTAATCCTCTTATTGTGGATCATAAGACAAATCCATTACCTCAACAGTTATTGGTTTTTCTGCAAATAAGTAGACCAATGGAAATAATGTATACAGTAATTTGCTTCTTTCAGCTGCATGCAAATTTAGAACACAGCAATAATCAATTCATAAAATCACTTGAATCATTCAATGTTGTTATCAAACCAATTTCTGAAAATTGAAGGCATAATTGATGAAAGGTATGCAATGCAACAGTAATTTCAAGTGGAACTTTGGCCTTTGGTGTATTTTCTTTATCATCACTCACTGTGTATTGCTTTTGATTCTGATTGGATCAAGAAGTCAACACATAGTGTTAACTTTGCCAAAACTGCAAATTCAAAAATGGGCACTGAAATAAGAACTAAATTTTTACCACCTCATTCAACTTATTTCTATGAAATATTTTTGATTTGAGAGCTTTTTAGTTCCTCTCTGGTGTGTATGAGGCTTGCAGTCAATATAGAATTTTACAAGTAAAAGCCTGTCATTATTTTTTTTAAATTTTTTATTTACACTATTTTGACAGGGACCAGCATCTGCACCATATGCTGGAGCACGGATACCAAGACCAGGGGAACAAAATGGTTGTGCACTAATTATTCCAGGGCCTGGAAAGTCAGCTGGGGTTGATTTTCCCCTTGGGGGCTTCTCAAATGCCATTGGGTATGGAGTTCTATCTCATTCTTCAAGCCTCTTTTATTCAAATTTTTATTGGATGATTTGGATTCATTTAT
>CAJPEX010003560.1:0-28027 GCA_905338405.1 Notodromas monacha
TTCAATGCGCGCAAGTACCCTTTATAGATTCAACACGTTCCAGACGCAACTGCGCAAGCAGGATGCAACCAAATCAAAAGTAGGGCAGGTAAATGACCGCTGTCTAGACAACTGACCTCGTGCGCTTCGGAGCAACGAGTTGCTATGCAACACCGTTCCATGATCTGCGTCTTTAATGCGCACGGTATTATTGCTCTCGTACAGGACACTAAGTCTTGGATCAGTATTTATATTAATGTATGATGTATAGGCATGAATGAATGAATGCTCTATGAAATAGTTCCAATAAAAAAAAGAATAGGGAAACTTGATGACATATGCATGGGCTATTGCCTCTGCATATTGCGCTGTAATATTATTAAAATAATCGTCATTCAGTGCGTGATAGTTAGAAGAGCTTTTGCATCACTGAGCGAGCATTCTTGCTCACAGGGATGCGCTATAATTCTTGCTAATCCCGGTGAGCAAGAATTCTTGCTCACCGGGTTAAAACAAGTAGTAGTGTCCACAGTGCGGATGAAGAAACAAAAAAAAGAAAAACGATTGCAGAAGTGGGATCCAAACCCACGCCTGCAGAAACCAGACTGTGTTGAAACAAGTAGTAGAGCGTCCGCAGTGCGGACGAAAAAAAAACAAACAAAAAAACGATTGCGGAAGTGGGATTTGAACCCACGCCTTCAGAAACCAGACGGTGACCTGAACGCAGCGCCTTAGACCACTTGGCCATTCTGGCAGCTCAATGTTACTTTATGCATTTTTAAATAGGTGAATTAATTCAAGGTGCAGAAGGCCAAAGACATACGTTACACGACGTCTGTATTCTCACCCCCCCCCCCAGACCCCTGTAGGATCCTACTGGTTGTTTCTTTGCATTAGGGACGTTAATTGTCATACAGTGTGTTAAAGTTTGAAGCTCATTGGCAACGGTGAGCGATAATTCTCGCTTACCGTTGCAAAATCCCTTTTGTTAGACCAAATAGAATCAGAGGGCAGGAGTGGTAAAACATGGCCGCGCCCGGAGGTTCAACAGTTCTCAATGAGGGAGAATCCTGGCTTTTTATGGGGAAGCCATAAAAATCATAGAACAAAAGTGATATACTGTACAATGGATGAGTGCTGTATTATTACTCAATATTAGTTTTTTAATAAAGTTAACAACTGTGATGTGAAGGTGTGTGGTGCTTGTTTGCATTCCATGTATTCCATGTCCTCATTTTAAAGCCTATTGAGGCTGGTAGCGAGAATTCTCGCTAGTTGTTGCTCTGTAATGACGAAAGTATCATGTTTAGTATGCTGACCAATTTATACTTGAATATTCCAGGTTATTTGTCATATACAAAATGTCTTCCTATGAAGACTTTTTTGGTGTGCGCAAGTGCCGAACCTACAAAATTGGTGTTGAGGAATATGCAAGGCTTGGAGAGTTCATCACCCACATTTTTTTTGAGAAGTGCGCGTGGGTTGATGGAATCTTCAAGTTGAAGTGTTCCGCAGAATTGATCGAAAGTTTGGACCCAATAGGCAAAGGCCTCATCACTTGGGCTGCAGATGGAGAAGACAACACCTTGTTGTCAAGACTTTGGAATAAACCCATAGGAAGGGTTTTTGACCAGGAAATGGAGAAGGTGCATGGGCGTGGCATATATGCCAGTGTCATCAAGCCATGCACCCAACCCATCAAGACTGCCCAGGCATTTTTTGACCTGGCAAGGATAGAAGGAGTCATGCATCCACATTCTGTTATTGGTGGTGGAGCATGTCTTCTTAAACATCCACCAAAAATGGATCCGAAGGTGGAATGCACAAAGGCAGGTGCATCATCAAGTGAGGAATAAGATAGAAAGGCGTACTGGTCAAGCCTACGTGCTCTGGAAGTTGGCCAGAGAAGTCCAACAGTGAAATATGTCACAGAAATGACAGTTTCAGAACTTGATCCTGTCAGGCTGGAAAGAATAATACAGGAGAAGGGCAGGCCAAAAGATGTAAGTGCATATTTTTACATTCCTGAGTATGTTCGTATTATATTTGTGATATTAACGTTAGTGTATCATTTGTATTTGCAGGGGACGTTTTGTGCAGCTCTGACTGATTTACCAGGATCAATTCCTGGAAACCTCAGTACAAGTTTTGATCCCATGTTGTCCATTGAGGGAGTCAACTCTCCTTTCTTCTTCATTGGCACCCGTAACTCTTTGTTCCCCATGCACTGTCAGGATATGGACCTCTTCTCAGTGAACCTGCACTGGGGTGGATATCCAAAGATTTGGTAAGGATACATATACTTAAATGCATACTTTACTTCAATGATAGATAATAATTTGTCTGAAATTTAATATACTTACAGGTACAGCATGGGTGCACGTGAGGTTCCTGAATACAAAAACATTGTGGAGTGTGCGATTGGGAAAGACTTTCCTGAATGCAGAAACTTCCCAAGGCATAATATTTATGCCTTTGATGAAGTCTGGTTGGACCATTACTGCCTCAATGCGTGTGTGGCAGTTCAACATCCGTACAAGTTCATCATCACAACACCAAGAGGACCACATGCTGGATTCAACACTGGCCTCAATCTGAATGTGGCCATTAACTTTTCTATTGCACTGTGGGTGGACTATGGTCTGCGGGTGAAGTTCTGCAGTTGTGAGGGGTATGTATACTAATGTTTTTGTGATATAAATTAATTCTCCAATTACGCAATTTTCTCAATTATATATTGCAGAGCACAAGAAAACAACGTGAGGTTTCCATTGGAACCCGTTGTGAGGCACTACTGCACTCCAGCCACCTACAAAGAATGGTTGCATCAAGGACTTCAGAAGTTTCCAGCAAACCAACTGGACCTGTCAGCAACCAAAATTCCACAACAAGTCCCACCTCCAACTCTTTCTCAGTTGAAGTTGACAAGGATGTAAGTTGATAGTGTATAGGTGATATTAATATTTTAACATGTTATAATTCGATTTTATATATCATTTTGAACAGACCACAAACGGATGCAGAATGGGATTATGAAACAAGAGGAGATAAAGTGCAGAAGAAGCTCCTCAAACTCCTTCAGAATAGGATTGATTTCTTGGAGGGAAAAGTTGAGGATTACCTCAGACTTGGGTTAGTGTTCTTGACTGCTGGTTATAAAAACTGCATTTATTAATGTGTTATTCCTATTCTTCCAATTTTGTGAATAGTGCAAGATTTGTCAAGAAGCATCACATCTCTCTTGTGATTGACGAGGTTCACAAGAGGCAACGTTCAAGTGGCACCTCATCTGACGTTCAACCCGAAGTTCTTGAAGAAGAAGAAGAAAGTGATAATGTGAAGGAATTGGAAGCTTCAAAATTTTTGTTACTTCAAGATGATTTGGAAAGGAAAACAAAGAGTAAAGAATTGAAAAGTAGTGTAAAGAGGAAAGAGTTAGAAGAGGGTGATGATGTTGTATTTCTCAAGAATACCACAAAGAGACAAAAATGAATGAATACATACTCATATTTGATTTGATAGAATATTTGTATGCATGAAAATGTTGTTCATTACAATGAATTAACTATATATACCATTGAAAGTGTCTGTGTACTGATGCATTACTTATGTTTCTCTGTGTTCACAGGTTTTGCGTATTGTTTCCGCAATACGCGAAAATATGCAAGTGTGGAGTGTGAAAGATGTTCAGTGTATTGAACCGACTGAGTTTAATGCAGTGGCTCTCTTCAGAGCATTTAAGTTAGAAATTCATAATGTGCGGCGGGTTATGCGTAGGAAAGGGGAAATGAACGTGCCCGTGTCTGAAGCCTTTGATGTGATTCTGGATGCAGCAAAGGATCTCCTCAATGACTGCTTCAAACAAGCAATCGAAATGCCATCACGTTTTCAAAAGCTGCAGGAATTCGTCATGAGCAACATGGAAAAATACTGTAAGTACAAATTGCCTTTTGAACAACATGATAATAGTATGATAATAGTAGTCGAACTCTCGCTCATCGTAGCAGTAGCATAACAGCAACTCTTAGCAAGAATTTTAGCTAGAAATCTCGATCATCCCGGTCCGCGATAATGTTCGCTCATCGCGGTCAGCGATAATGTTCGCTCATCGCGGTCAGCGATAATGTTCGCTCATCGCGGTCAGCGATATTTTTCGCTCAATTCTCATACCTTTAAACATCTACATATTCAATTATTTATCCACTATTAAATTATACTCATTTCCGATCCACAGCAATCAAGGAACTAACGGAAATTCCGGCATTCAAGAAGGAAGAAGTTCAAAGTGTGGTAGGACGGCAGGAAATCGGACCCTCACCTGTTCCCTCATCTTGGAGCCCCCGCTCGTCAAACCCGAACACACCAGAAACACCAGCAACACCAATGGAAATAATAGGTTAGTACTACATTGTGGCATTCCCCGGTTTTGAATTAATGTTTAACATTATTGGGATAGGTTGGGAGATATGTTACTTTCTTAAAATGTGATTGACATAATTACATTATGCGTATGTCTTTTAGGACATTCAAACGTTGGAGATGAAGAAAGCGAGGATGAAGTAGATCTTGTTGAGCTGCAACGTGTTGAGCCTCAGAAAATGGATGTGGAAGTCTCAGGAGTAACATCGGAGCAAGAACAACAAGAACATGATGCACTAATTCAAGGCAAGTACTATTGTAATCTAGGCTCCATTTTTTATGTGTTGGGGAAGTGTGTTTGTAATAAAAGTTAACACGCGGGAATTCCCCCTTTGCCCGCATTTGAATAGCATGGAAGAGCGAAAAATCTCGGTGAACGCGCCGAGCGATAATTCTCGCGTAGCGTTGCAACAGGAGGAGCGAAAATTATCTCTCTGTTTTACAGCAGCAATTAGATTACAAATTATTCATTAATCTATTTTAATGTATTTGTAATGATTAATGTATTTGCGTTTGTGTTGCCATTCAAAATAACTGAAGTTTATTGCGAATTTAACTTTATTTATGTTGCAGATTCGGACAGTGAAGGTGCATCAGAAGAACATTCTGAGGCAACTGAAGAAAGCCTTGCTTCAACTTCCAGCACAACCAGCCAAGGTAAATGAAGCCAATCATTATAAATTTTTTTTAATAGCTCTAAATTCTTTCTTGTCGTAAGCTTGTAATGCATTAACATTTGCACATTAGATGCAAACTTGTACACGCTGTTCTTAATTTCGTGTTATGTTTCAACAGATTCAATTGCTGGGACTTCTTCTGGTGATAACACCAAAGAAGGCGCTGATTTCGGATACGAACTGCTAAAACCAATGGCTAAGCTTGCCTTGGTTGACGAAACTCGGTTCTTGTCCCAGAAGATCGTCCCCTTCCTTGTGTCTTTGGAAAGTCAGAACGTGAACTTGTCTTCTGATCAACGAACGGCATTGGAGGACATCAAGAACACACTGAATGCACACACCCTGGCACCACCCTATGATGCCAGTGTGTTCAAGATGATGCCAGACATGGAAAAGAAGCTTGGCATTTCTACGGATGAGCTGAAAGATGGCATGGATAAAGCATGTGCCATGTACCAACAAGTCTTTGAGGCCCACTTTGGGGAGACTGTGGACCTGTACACGGATCTAATGAAAGCTGATGTTTATTACAAACAAGAAGAGTGGGACTCAATGCCAGTGGAATTGGGACCACTCCCGCATCGTGTAACACCCTGTGCCAGCCGACAGGCACATGAAGACTTCGTCAACAGGAAGATTTCGTCAGTGTTTTGCCGCATGAAGGACTTGGACAAGCTGGAGGAGATAAGTCGGGCTGAAACTATCATGAACACCGAAGTTCATGTAGTTTATGTGCACAATGGTTTGTCTATTCGGCTGGACGACCATTACCTGTTCCTGGAAACTACCCGGAAACTTCTGTCCTCACCTTCACCATGGGGAAAATCTGAACAGGAAGGAAATGAGGTTAAGCAAGACTTCCACGACATTTGCAGAAGAATGTTCTGGCCGGCATTCTCCTTCAAAACCATCGTGAGTCCGGTCAGAAGAAACCTTGTTGGTGGGAGTCATGCAAGATCGGAATTCCATACGAAAAGGGTGGAAGCAATGATGAGTAAGTAATGGAAGAGAAAGAGCAGTAATATTCACATGTCTATAATTACATTTGCATAATTTCAGAGTACATTGAAGCTGTGTGGGAATTCGCAAGGAGGAGACTCATGAATGAGCAGTCTTCAAGAAGTTCCAAGAAACCACCACAAAGATTTGAAGATGGACGAGGACCAATGCTCGCGTACTTCAAAGATCGTCTTAGCCACCTTCGCGATACTGAAAAAAACAGTATTGTATCAAAAATTGGTGCCACCATAAAGTGGTATAAAAACGTTTGGGCAAAGGATAATAGTAAAATCTTGTTTGCAAATATTAAGAGCGTTGGAAATGCGCGAAAGAGAGCAAGGACTAAATCCTTAAAAGTGGGAGATGATGATTTTGATGAAGACGATCATGATGATGATGATTGAATTGTTATGATCAATTTTTGGTTTTGACTTTGTTACTTTTTGTTACTTGAAGTGATGTTTTCCTGCGGGTGTGCAGTGCTGTGTTTTTTTTTAGTGCTGCTTTGTACTGATTTGTACTTTTTTGAATGAAGTCAAATATTTTACCATTCTCATTATGTGTACATTTCAATACATCAGACAATTGACAATGTATAAGTACATTTATCTGATTTACAATTTCCTCTTGTTTTTATTTTTAAGATGGAAGGCCAAGGCAATGAAGTCATTCTAAGTGAAAAAGAAATTGGTGCAATAGTTTGTACAGTAAATTCACGAAGCAGATTCACAGTGACTTCGCGAATAACACGCAGGAAACGCAAGGCACTGGCATGTGAACAAGTTAGGAAGTGGAAAGAGGAAGTGGATGCTTTCACTCCTTATGTTTGTGCTCATTTGAAAGATAATCTACTCCTCAGTGGCATTTGGGATCTCAGTGCTTTTTTTAAACGAGTAGGGCTTCGTGATATAACGAAAGGGGATATAAGTGGACCTGCAAGTGGACTTGAAGAACAATGTCACAGTGGACTTTCAGAAAGCATGGAAATTCCGACAGCTGAATACGATGACGTGTGCGGAACTCCTATTGACAGACATGGTAATTGACTCATTGTATTTTACAGAGGATTAATTGTCATATATATAAGTACATTTTTTAATATTCATTCACATGCACACATTTACTTATGAATCGTATGTATGTGTAAACTGAGCATTTGAAGGTTATAATGAGTGTATAAATTACCTGTATAAGTTTGAAATTACATTTACTTGAACCTGACCCAAGAAGACCGTTCGCTGAGCGAAAATGTTCGCTCACCGGGATGCGCGAACATTATCGCACATCGTTGCAAAAGTTCAAACAGCACCAGCACCGATGAGCGATCATTTTCGCTCATCCCGGTGAGCGAAAGTTATCGCTCATCGTTGCAACAGTGCCAGCACCGATTAGCGATCATTTTCGCTCATCCCGGTTAGCGAAAATTATCGCTCATCGTTGCAACAGTGCAAACAGCACCAGCACCAATGAGAGCTAATTCTCGCGCATCCCGGTGAGCGAAAATTATCGCTCATTGTTGCAAAAGTCGCTATTCAAATATTCTCATGTATTTCCACTTGCTTTTATTTTCACTTCCGATCATCCTTACTCGATAGGCTCTGACTCAAACTCGTCGTCGGTACTACGGAACACCCATGTACTTCATGCGGCAGCAAAGCAACGGTCTTTTCTCGAAGTACTTCGTCATTGGGCTTCAGCAAATGCTACGTCATTGAATGCTATGACAGACTTGCTACGCTTACTCAAGCAAAACAACGTCACACTATCTCCGCTAGACTACAACCGAAAATGGCCAATGACGGGAAAAACATTGCTGAAATTAGAGGATTTGCGAGTGTCTGGCATAATAATTCGTCATCTACAAGACTTCATTTGTGTGACAAAATCATTTCGTGGTGATCCACTTTTTTTAAATGCAAATGATGCATTGAAAGGCAGTCTTCCAAATTTTCAACAACACGCATGCGAGGATGAAGTTACTAACTTTGGAGGTAGTGACTACGATGCAGATGTTGAATTGGACAATGTTAATGCATCCTTAAGTGAGCCATCAAGTGATGATGACGTCACTGCTTTGGAAGTGGAGAACCCTGGAATAATGGAAGAAGCTATTGAAGAAGCTGGGAAATGTATAACTGTTGAAAAGAAGTACATGACTGAAACATCAACATTTGCTGTTGATGAAGCAGCACGTGCTGGTTCGGATCACAAAGTTGCATATTTTGGAATTCGAAATGCCATTCTTGGCAAATCTTGTGGTTAGTAAACACACTTGTCCTAGCGATTGTACGTTAACCATCTAACATAATATTGCGTTACTTTTCAGGAATCCTAGATTGGAATGGACATGTTAGAAATTTACGGTTGATAGCTGATACACACCCTACGTCATTATCTGATGATTTCATGGAAACACTGCTGCAGCAGAGGAACAGGGAAAGTGTTATCAAGAATACAACATCAGTGCCAATAAGTGAAGAACAGGTGTCTGTGCGTGGCTCATGCCCAACATTCATCATAGACATCTTCATAGATGCATGCCAGATCTTCAACAACTCAAGTGCTGCAAGTGCTACACCCATATTAGGTCGCTTAATATGTGCTGATGGCCATTTCATCCCATCAAGAAAATGTAAGCCATTTGTGATAGCTGTTTTTCATGGAGAGGGAAAACCCAACCGCGACGCATTCATGTTTGACCTCATCAATGAATTGAATGAGCTTCACCCAACGGTGCACAAGATTGGTAAAGACATGCACGTGGTTGTTCGTGCATTAATTTGCGATGCTGTTGGTCGTTTCTGGTTGAAAGGAACAACGTCTAATGCTGGCTACTTCTGCTGCGAGCGATGTATTCTGAAGTAAGCATAAAGTTTAACTAAATAAATGTTATTTTTATTAATCCTGTATTAATGAATAATTTCAGAGGGGAGTACAAAGTGGATCCTAGGAACAATGCAATCATCCCTGGTTCCCTTCGCTTCATTTGCAAGGGGGATGAATGTGAAAGAAGACCTGAGAAATGGCAGGATTACCGCCAGATTCCAGAATGTATTGACAGGAATCCGAAAACTGGGAAAGTTGAGGAAAGATTTCATCGCAGAACAGACACCCCATTGGACAAAATAATAGATTTCAGTCCAATAAGCAACATGCCCTTGGAGGAAATGCATCTGTGTGATGGTGGGGCTATCCCCACAACACTGCGCCTCCTCTTCAACATCAAGCAAAAGAAGGAGAAGAAGGTGAAGAAATTTTTCAAGAAGACTTGTATTGCAAAAAGAAAACCTGCTGCTCCGAAACCACCAGCAAGGACTTCATCTGCCAGTGATGCAAAAAAGAAACGGAAGTTAGCTGATGCAACATCAAGTGATGAATCCCAGTCAGATGGTGAAGCAACAAGGGATACCCAAGATCCGGATTACCTGCAAAAAGCATGTACATCAAGGGATAGGGATCCTTCACTACATGATAAGAGGAATTGGAATGTGTACATTTCCAGATGGAGAATATTCACGCCTAAAGTGTTCTCTCGTCAGTGCAGAACATTCAACACAATGCACTTTTGGAAAATGGCAGAGACACGGCAGTTTTTCTTTTATTATGCGATTCCATTAATATTAATGTCCACAACCTTCACGAAAAGTCGATTTCATGACTTACTATTTTACATTAAAGGCTATTTATTAGTCACTGGCAATACACACAATGCATTGAGTGGAAGCAAACTTGCATTGGCGCATAGGCTACTCAATACTTTTGTGCAACGAATGCAAAGTAGATCCAGGAATTGGTGTGTGTACAAATGCCACTCATTGTCTCACTTGGCGCAAGATGCAGAAATATTCCAATGTCATCTTGGGAGCCTGTCAGCTTATCCATACGAGAATATAATGCGGATATTTAAGAAGGTTAGTGTTTATACAACGATAAAATGATGATGTAATAGTTGTCTAATACATTTCTTTTTTTACTTACTGCATTATTCAGTTTGGATCACGAAGCGGCAAGCATGTTGTTCAGCAAATAGTCCGTCGCTTACTAGCCCTCAAAATGTACCGACTGCCAGTGAAGTCTAATGGTTGGGAACTGGATGAAGATGATGTATCTTACCAAGATGAGCTACAGAGAGTACTGGCAAACGGTGGTAACCAAGACTTACCTCCGTTCACTGTTTTACGCTACGATTCTGCAAAACAAGTTGTTTATTGTGAATCATTCACAGTTTCCCTGAAGTGAGTTAATTCACTGTTATATGCTTAAAACACTAATAATTGTTAGCACTTTTCTTTACAGATATCCAGAAAACATAGTCCGCTTGCCTATGTATGATGAGAAGCCGACAGAGAATAAACAGGCATGCTTTGGTGCTATCACCAAATTCTACGAGAATGAAGTCACTGGGGACCTTATGATTGAATGCGGAATTTTCAAAAACGTGTCATTGAGTTTCGAATCACCGTATCCTTCTTCAGACATTGGAAACTTTCGCATCAATGGAGGACATGATGCATTGCACCGGAAGCACTTTCAGTTTTCTGAGATAATAGCCACAGTTTTCCCTTTTCATTTAAAATTTCAAGTTCGAAATCGTCAATCTATGGATACATCTGATGCACATCAGGAATGGATTTTTCAAGAAATTCATTTATAATGTGGTTGTAATGAAATGTGTTTACATTACTTATTGTACAAGGTATATTATTTTTATATGTATGGTTGTTATCTTGCATAAGTATGGCTTGAATGTGTATATAATTGTGTATATAAACCTGAGTGTGTATAAATGTATAGAAATGTAAATGTATGTTGAATGGTTTTTCAATGTTGTACTTTGTGTTATCCTGAATATGTATATGCGCAAGATTTCTTGCTTCGCGAGAAACATGTGCACGTCAATGCGCGAGAATTCCCGCTCACTGTAGCAAAAGTGCAACACCAACGATGAGCGAGAAGTTTCGCTCGTCCCTGTGAGCGATAATTCTCGCTCATTGTTGCAACCGATGCCTTGAAATAACAATCAACTTGATAAGTATGTTACAAACGGACTTTATGTACACATCACTAAAATTCCGACGCAATGATATGGCACAGTATGAGACCATAGATCCGGGTATCCTCTTTGAAACCAAGGTTATCCGCTCTACAATCTCACACATACCACAGTACATTCAAATCGTACAATCTCACACATACCACAGTACATTCAAATCGTACAAAGAACGTCACACATCACTAAAAATCAGATGCAATCATATGGCACAGTATGAGACCATAGATCAGAATATTCTCTTTGAAACCGAGTTTATCCCCTCTACAATCTCACACATACCACAGTACATTCAACTCGTACAAATAACGTCACACATCACTAAAAATCAGATGCAATCATATGGCACAGTATGAGACCATAGATCAGAATATCCTCTTTGACAACGAGGTTATCCCCTCTACAATCTCACACATACCACAATACATGTAAAATAAATGAACAGTCAATAAGAATGAAATTTCATATTTTCAAATTCCAAATTTGTCGAATACATGGCATTGTAAGAGTTTGATGGACATGGATACCCTCATACAAACATAGGGTAAATCCAGGTAACATCAAACTCGCACATGCCACAGCAATCACAACTTAATATTCCAAATCCGTCGCCTTCATGGCAATGCAGTAGGTGGACGTGCTGGTGGGCATCCTCTTTAAAACCAAGGACATACCCCCCCGTCAACCTTCCACATGCCACAATACAGTCCAGAACACAGTTCAAGTCTAAGTGAGAAAAATCACCAGAGTCAAGAATCGAATGAGAAGAATACACCCGACTCCTGACCCCAGGATCTTCCATGCTGGCCGATCTCCAGTTGAAAACTGTGATTTTTACTGAAAATGTGCAACCTTTTTATTTGAAGGAAGCCCAGCTCTGAGTATCGAATGAGAAGAATACACCCGACTCCTGACCCCAGGCTCTTCCATGCTGGCCGATCTCCAGTTGAAAACTGTGATTTTTACTGAAAATGTGCAACCTTTTTATTTGAAGGAAGCCCAGCTCTGAGTGAACCCTTTTCGAGATATACGGTTACTCAAGGGCGCGGGGGGATTTGTGCAGAATTTTGTGACGGCCTCTGTGAAAATTAAAAGTCAAAGAAACGAGCCGACTCGTAATTTAATCTCCGCATCCTAGCATGCGCCCCCCAAGCCAAGAGAAGAATAGAATGACACCAGAATGGGGGTTAAACAATTGATGCATCGGCGCCTTTTTCTGCAAGCCAAAAAAACCTCCCCTTCTTTTTCCTTTTTGGTCCCTAGACTGGCAGGGTCATGTTACCCCACCAGGCTGAAAAACATACGACCAACAGGTGGTAATATACAGTATATGCATATCAATGAGCGAGAAGTTTCGCTCACCGATGCAAAAGTGGCGGAATTTTTACCGGATGCTGATCAAAGGGCGTCCTTCACGCGGATTAGACCTACTTAAAACCTTTTCTTTATCCTTCCTCTTTATAACATTCTCACAGGAAAGTTAGAAAACTACAAATAAAAGGGATGCATTTGCTTGCTACATATCATTCAACTTTTGACTCTGCGAGCATTAGGACATCCTCTTGGTTTGGTATCAAGCTGCTTGGAGATAAACTTGCGTACGTTATTGGAATTTTTGGTTCATCTTAGTGTTGTGAAATAAATTTGTATTTAATAATTTGATTTTATTTTACACGTATAGGACAACTGAAGAAGATGTACTGGACTGAGTACAAAGACGCGTGGGAGCACATGCAGACCCACTGCGGACAAAACGTCAAGTTTTCGCATGTGGTCAACTCAGGTCAAAATCTTCCGGATGAAGAATGGCAGATGTTTTGTTTTGTATGTGAAAATCCGGAGTGTAATTATAAACTTACATTGCTCAGGAAAGGGGGTGATGGTGCGGCGGATGATGATGATGATGATGATGAAGACGATGAAGATATTGATGATGATTCTGACGATGGTGATGACGATTTTGATGATGAAGAAATTGTTATTGCACAAGCAGGGTGAGGGTGATGATTACGAAATAAAATGTATATATTAAAATGAAGTTGTACTCTATATTTAAGAATAACACAAAGCACACAGCAAAAAACAAAAAAACCCCCAAAAAAAAAACATTAACAAAAACCCAAAGAAAATAAAATTAAAAACGCCCCAAAATACAACTACCAAAAATATTAACAAACAATTGGCAGCAATGCTGTATATATTTGAGTACAATTGTACAGTATATCAACCCACCGGGATGAGCGAGAAGTTTCGCTCACCGATGCATAAGAGCAACATTGCAACAGCTACGATGAGCGAAACTTTTCGCGCATCCCGGTGAGCGAAAAGTTTCGCTCATCGTTGAAAGGGCGCTAAATGAGCAAAGGGAACTCATGGTCTGCTATGAAAAGCAGGGATTCTCGCTCTTCATAGAAAAGGGACATTGTAAAAGCAAACCAAATGATTCAGTTCTTTTTACAGCAGCAAAAAAACTTTTATTTACAACCTACGAAATCGCAATGAAACAAATTCACCCGTACAAAAATGATTAATACCGAATAACGAAATTCGTACAAAAATGCTTCCGCGCCGAAGTATATAAAAAAAATGGACCATAATCAGCTGCGAAACATCTCAGAAATCGAAAATTACAAAAAATCAACATTCAAAAGATCAATACTTCGCACAATCAAAAACATATTTGCCTCCGCCGAATTACACAAAACGAAAAGTACCGAAATTACCGAATTATTCTTTAGGAACCACACGATTATTTGTTTTACGTATGTTAATTATGAAAATGTTTTATGCTAAGGACCTGTTTTTTTTATAAGGAAGGCTTTGGACGCAGAGTTGTAGGTGAAGTCACTAAAGCGCCCCACATGTGTGTGAATATATATATCTTTCACATTCTATTTCGAAATCATCAAAACAAGGAAGCCAACGTCTAGCAGGGATTTGGACTCTCGAAAAAGTACAACCATCCTCATTCAGCAAATCAAAATTCGCCAAGATTCCTGTTAGACGTCTCACTTCCGCGTTGAATGCCCTCTGATCTTTTTCATGCCTGATTTGCTCCTCGAATTTGCCAACTTCGGCCATGAAAGTCTTATAATTCGCCTCGAGCAGGTTGATGTAGATGACATTCGACTCCGGATTTAATGCTGAAATTGTTAAGAAAATGTCCTGCATTAAACAGTACTTCATAAAAGTCAGTAAACCACTTACCGCTGTGCATTTGATGGTAGTACATGTAGTCCTCGTCTGATAAGAACATGTCCGGGATTGTCGGCAGCCTGTTGCTTCTTCCCAGGAGTGTGTTGCGCCGACTTTGCTTCTTAACTTGGAATGCTTCATATTGAAGTGGAACACACCTAAGCCGGAATACCTTTGATGTTATGTGTGTGCGATCCATTCCCATATCTGTAAATCATACATAATAAATGTATTAGTTATGAGTAATTACTAATACAAGTATTGAAGTTAACGAGAAATTTAAACTCACCAATGATCATGTCCTCAAGATCTGCATCCGTAGGGATGTACGTTTTATGCCAGTACATGACGCCAAAGTTGAATCCCCCGTACCGCGTGGACACACACCTCTTGGTCAATTTAACAGTTTCGGAATTGATGGTTGTTGATACACCTTCCCTGTGAAACTTGCTTTTACCACGTAGATCCTTTCCTTTTGACAAAATTTCTTCTAGGTCATGTCCACTCAATGTAGCAATTGAACGGCAGCACAACTGTTCACACTTATTTGGCGGCGCTCCTTCCAAATCCAGCTCAGTTTGGGTTGATGCTGTCATTTTCGGATGTTCCATGGCATTTTCTTCCTTGTTCCCATCATTAACTGGATGCTGAACCTGTGACAATAAGAAATTGTACAAATTGAAGTTTTTGAGAATATAAACATGATATGAACTTCTTGATGAGCAACTAGAAAAATGAACCTCTTAAGAATTTGCTTGACCCGAGGAGCGAGGATTATCGCTCAGCGATGCTAAGCCTAAAAGTTTTTCAATCCTAACTATATAATTATGCCTTCAGCATAGTTCCTCATGTCCATACTGTTCACTGTCACATAAGAATTTGCTTGACCCGAGGAGCGAGGATTATCGCTCAGCGATGCTAAGCCTAAAAGTTTTTAAATCCTAACTATATAATTATGCCTTCAGCATAGTTCCTCATGTCCATACTGTTCACTGTCACATACTATAAGTTAAGAAAGACTAATTAACTAGACTAACTGAACTTGACATGTATAGACTGAGAAATATATGGGGACGCAACTTTGAAATGTTTACCGTTCATGATTTATTTGGTATATGATGTAACAAGCATTACGGTACATACATGAAATGTTTTTTACTTACAAGATGCTTCTGCCGTCTTCGCCAAATGTACAGTCCAAATCCAATCGCGATGAAGAAAAGCAGTGATCCTCCAGGCGCCATTAGTGTTTAGTGGTGAAAATCTTCTTTGTATTGAGAGATCAAACGCAAAGTATTCATATTTCACTATAATTTCAGATTCTACCGCGCGTGAAAATGACATACACAGCATATTAAATATGGAAAAAATCATTCAATGATTCCTTCATAATGCTTATATAATTCACTTCCTTTCACATCCTATTATATATGCAATTGTAACACTTATCAAAGACATTTATACACCTTTCATTTTCAAACGCTGAGCGATCATCGTCGCGCGACCCGAGGAGCAAGGATTATCGCTCAGCAATGGTAAGCCTAAAAGTTTTGTAATCCTAACTATGATTATGCCTTCAGCAGAGTTGCTGATGTCCATACTGTTCACTGTCACATACTATAACTGTTCAAGCTGGGAGGATCACAACTGGTGACTACCGCGCAGTTGCGAATGCTACCGGTTCTGACAGGGTTGCCATCTTAGGTAAATTTGAACATGCAAACTCAGCAAAATGGAGGATGATGAGCCCGGGAATCATCAAGAACCGTTGACATGTAATTGACATATTACACCTCCCTAGAGCAAAGGTCAGATCAACAGATTATTCCTGGATGCAGGATCAAGCACAGCATACGAAAATCGTGAGAATTTTACACACCATGCACTTTAATCTTTCAGGAATTGTCCTTCATTGATTGTCCTTCACCAGACGCAATATTGTGGAAAAACTTCTGGGAAAAACTTTTGTGGGAAGACTTTCAGCATCTGAGATATGACCTTTTCCCCCTAAAAGGAGGGATTAAAAAGCGGGGATACAAAAAGAGCGCTTCATTCAGCAGACCGGTTAAGCTGGCTGCTGAGATGTATGACCAATTTACTGCTCAATTGAATGCATCGGGTCGGGATTGGTGGGGTCCCTTTGAATTGTGATCAAAGGACTGCCGCACACCTGGACATCTCAACATTTCAAGTCTATAATTAGATGTGCATAACTGTGAAATTATATTCCTTATACTTGTACTTAAGATTTTGATGATGAAGAAATTGTTATTGCACAAGCTGGGTGAGGGTGATGATTACTAAATAAAATGTATATATTAAAATGAAGTTGTACTCTTATTAAAGAATAACACACAGCACACAGCAAAAAAAACGCAAAAAAAGGAAAAACCACATTAACAAAATTACAAAGAAAATAAAATTAGAAACGCCCAAAAATACAACTACAAAAAATATTAACAATTGGCAGCAATGCTGTATATAATTGAGTAAAGTTGTATATCAAATCACCGGGATGAGTGAGAAGTTTTGCTCACCGATGCAAAAGAGCAAGATTGCAACAGCTACAATGAGCAAAACTTCTCGCTCACTGGGATGAGCAAAAAGTTTCGCTCACCGATGCAAAAGAGCAAGATTGCAACAGCTACAATGAGCAAAACTTCTTGCTCACCGGGATGAGCAAAAAGTTTTGCTCACCGATGCAAAAGAGCAAGATTGCAACAGCTACGATGAGCAAAGGGAACTCATGGTCTGCTATGAAGAGCAAGGATTCTTGCTCTTCATAGAAAAGGGACATTCTAAAAGCAAAGCAAATGCTTCAGTTCTTTTTACAGCAGCAAAAAAACTTTTATTTACAACCTACGAAATCGCAATGAAACAAATTCACCCGTACAAAAATGAATAATACCAAATAACGAAATTCGAACAAAAATGCTTCCGCGCCGAAGTGTATAAAAAAAATGAACCATAAGCTGCGAAACATCTCAGAAATTGAAAATTAAAAAAATCAACATTCAAAAGATCAATACTTTGCAAGATCAAAAACATATTTGCCTCCGCCGAATTAAACAAAACGAAAAGTACCAAAATTACCAAATTATTCACACGCAAGAAACAAAATGCATACACTTAATACTTTTACAAAATACGATTCCTGTTCACACAAAAAATTCCTTCCGAAACCTGCGTCTCAACATACACTTCAGTGATTTTGCGGGGTGTACACACACTTATATTAAATCTTTCACATTCTTTTTCAAAATCATCAAAGCAAGGAAGCCAACGTCTTGCAGGGATTTGGACACTCAAAAAAGTAAAACCATCCTCATTCAGCAAATCATAATTCGCCAAGATTCCTGTTAGACGTCTCACTTCTGCGTTGAATGCCCTCTGATCTTTTTCATGCCTGATTTGCTCCTCGAATTTTCCAACTTCTGCCATGAAAGTCTTATAATTTGCCTCGAGCAGGTTGATCTAGATGACATTGGACTCCGGATTTAATGCTGAAATTGTAAAGAAAATGTCCTGCATTAATCAGTACTTCATAAAAGTCAGTAAACCACTTACCGCTGTGCATTTGATGGTAGTACATGTAGTCCTGGTCTGATAAGGACATGTCCGGGATTGTTGGCAGCCTGTTGCTTCTTCCCAGGAGTGTGCTGCGCCGACTTTGCTTCTTAACTTGGAATGCTTCATATTGAATTGGGACACACCTCATCCGGAATACCTTTGATGTTATGTGTGTACAATCCATTCCCATTTCTGTAAATCATACATAATAAATGTATTAGTTATGAGTACTTACGAATACAAGTATTGAAGTTAACGAGAAATTTAAACTCACCAATGATCATGTCCTCAAGATCTGCATCCGTAGGGATGTACGTTTTATGCCAGTACATGACGCCAAAGTTGAATCCCAAACTCACCAATGATCATGTCCTCAAGATCTGCATCCGTAGGGATGTACGTTTTATGCCAGTACATGACGCGAAAGTTGAATCCTCCGTACCGCGTGGACACACACCTCTTGGTCAATTTGACAGTTTCGGAATTGATGGTTGTTGATACACCTTCCCTGTGAAACTTGCTTTTACCACGTAGATCCTTTCCTTTTGACAAAATTTCTTCTAGGTCATGTCCACTCAATGTAGCGATTGAACGGCAGCACAACCGTTCACACTTATTCGGCGGCGCTCCTTCCAAATCCAGTTCAGTTTGGGTTGATGTTGTAGATTTCGGATGTTCCATGGCATTTTCTTCCTTCTTCCCATCAGTCACTGGATGCTGAACCTGTGACAATAAGAAATTGTTAGGCATCTTGCCTAAAAGAATCAAAGATATTCAGACTACCTCTAAAACTTATTTCAAGGAATTTCTAGAAGCTGTTGATGAAAGTAATAGCACTTTAAATAGAGTCGTAGACGTGTCTATGGACATCCTGCGACATAAAGCACACTATTTAAATGTGGTCACCGCAAGTTTGGAAGCCAAGGTAAGAAATGCAAGTATGGCTTTCCCTAACAATATGGCCCATTTGAATATAACTCCCATATTAAGACATAATATAGTCCAAGTAGAAGATATTGAAATCAAAAATAAACGCGTAATTATCCATCCAACAGATTTCATAAGGGTAAACCCTGAAACGGATGATATATTCACTAGTATAAAAAGCCTAATGGATGACTTAAAAGAATCTGCAAACGATACAGTTGGTTTCTGGATGAAACTCACTACTCTAGGATCTGAATTAACCCACATAGTGGATAGAGAATCTTTTCTACTTCAAGATCTTGACTCCATTTTCAGATTTCAGTTTCCTACCTACTTGTACAAGTATGATTCTGTCTATGCTGCAATAGCAACAATATTAACAACTGAGCATAGGGCATCATTAATTGGGTCTTCTGCTGCCAAAATGATGGCAATTATCCAGTCCAATCCGTTAACTACTAGTATTTCATAGGGTGTACAAGCCTGCTAAGAGAAAGATTAGGACCATGTAAAATACATATAATCACAATTGTCCCAGTAATTAGACCCGCCGAAAAATATGAATTATTTTGAGTTCATGTGATGCCTGTAGCAAGGGAAACCTACCTTCCCAGGAAAACCGAGTGCAGCACAGTTCATCACGTCAAAAAAAGTCACTGAGTTGACATGTCGTTTATAACGTCAGAATGCAGTCATTTTGAAGGTGAGGGTGATGATTACGAAATAAAATGTATATATTAAAATGAAGTTGTACTCTTATTTAAGAATAACACAAAGCACACAGCAAAATACCAAAAAACCCCCCAAAAAAACACATTAACAAAAACACAAAGAAAATAAAATTAAAAACGCCCCAAAATACAACTACCAAAAATATTAACAATTGGCAGCAATGCTGTATATAATTGAGTACAATTGTACAGTATATCAAACCACCGGGATGAGCGAGAAGTTTCGCTCACCGATGCAAAAGAGCAACATTGCAACAGCTACGATGAGCGAAACTTTTCGCTCACCGCGATTAGCGAGAAGTTTCGCTCACCGATGCATAAGAGCAACATTGCAACAGCTACGATGAGCAAAACTTTTCGCTCACCGCGATTAGCGAGAAGTTTTGCTCACCGATGCATAAGAGCAACATTGCAACAGCTACGATGAGCAAAACTTTTCGCTCACCGCGATGAGCGAGAAGTTTCGCTCACCGATGCATAAGAGCAACATTGCAACAGCTATGATGAGCGAAACTTTTCGCGCATCCCGGTGAGCAAAAAGTTTCGCTCATCCTTGAAAGGGCGCTACATGAGCAAAGGGAACTCATGGTCTGCTATGAAGAGCAGGGATTCTCGCTCTTCATAGAAAAGGGACATTGTAAAAGCAAAGCAAATGCTTCAGTTCTTTTTACAGCAGCAAAAAAACTTTTATTTACAACCTACAAAATCGCAATGAAACAAATTCACCCGTACAAAAATGAATAATACCGAATAACAAAATTCGTACAAAAATGCTTCCGCGCCGAAGTATATAAAAAAAATGGACCATAATAAGCTGCGAAACATCTCAGAAATCAAAAATTACCAAAAATCAACATTCAAAAGATCAATACTTCGCACAATCAAAAACATATTTGCCTCCGCCGAATTACACAAAACGAAAAGTACTGAAATTACCAAATTATTCTTTAGGAACCACACGAAATAAAAAAATGCATACAATTAATACTTTTACAAAATACGATTCCTGGACAAAAAAAATATTCCTTCCGAAACCTGCGTCTCAACATACACTTCAGTGATTTCGCGGGGTGAGGTTATTTTGTAGGAAAATTGCGGATTCCTGCACGGAAAATAAAAATAAATCCAGTCTTGGTCCCATGGTGGTTCATCTGGGTTCTCTTGGTTCATGTAGGCAAACTTGAGATTGTGGCCACAATGTGTATGTGATTCAATGTACTCCCATGTATCTTGTACATTGTTGGTAATCCAATACATCTTCTTCCTTGGTGCTTGCCGCTTTTTTATCAGGAAAGGTGAAGGTGGACGGTCGAGTCGTACTCCTTCTATGAACTGTAAAATTTTGAAAAAAGATTAAAAACCTTTTTTTTCAAAATTTTAAAACAAATAATACGTACCTTAGTTATTTGAGGCACACTTTTCACGATTTTCTGCGGTTGCTGTATTTTGTTTGTATTTTGTAAAAGATCACGTTCCCAGCACTTGTTGATCTATTATAAACTTGAATGAATAACATGATGAAAATTAAGGAATATAAAAAAAAAATTTGCAATGCATTTGTAATAAACAAGATGCGAGGCGGAATTTGCCATTTTTGTGCAAATCACAAGTATACATTGAAAGGGGGGAAAAGGAATGAAAAGTTAGCATGCGCGGAGGTTCATCGCACATTTTCAAAAGTCTGGGAAAGAGGAAGAAACTGGCGGTTTATATAGAGGGAAAAAAGCAATAGGGTTTAACCCTGGTGAAAAACACTTTCATCTTTCAGGAATTGTCCTTCATTCATCCACCACACGCAAATTCATAGAAAAACTTCTGGGAAACACTTTTGTGGGAAGACTTTCAGCATCTGAGATCTGACCTTTCCCCCCAAAAAGGGGGGATGACAAAGGGGGGCAACAAAAACAGCGCCTTCCATTCAGCAGACCCGTTAAGCTGGCTGCTGATATGTATAACCAACTTTTGTGGGAAGACTTTCAGCATCTGAGATCTGACCTTTCCCCCCAAAAAGGGGGGATGACAAAGGGGGGCAACAAAACAGGCGCCTTCCATTCAGCAGACCCGTTAAGCTGGTTGCTGATATGTATAACCAATTTACTGGTCAATTGACTGCACTGAGTCAGGATGGGTGGGGGTCCCTCTGAATTATGATCAAATGACAGCCCCGCACCCAGGGTGCGCGGCACCCCGGGGGGAGGGGGTGAATGACAAAATGAGCACTCACTATTGAGATACCCAGTTGGGGGGGGTTTGGGTTGGGTGGGTGCCCTGTATGAGGCGCTCCCCCATTTGTCAGGCTAAATTGCAGAACTAGGGGGAACAGAGGCAATGAAGAGGAGATGAAGCTTTAAAACAGGAAGTCCAAAGATATAAACCTCTCCTCCAGAGTTTTAAACAACCAATTCATACCTTCCTGTTTTGCACCAAAATTTAGTCATTCCAAATAAAGATATAGTAACTTTGAATTGTGATCAAACGACAGCCGCGCACCCAGGGTGCGCGGCACCCCGGGGGGAGGGGGTGACTGACAAAATGAGCACTTACTATTGAGAGACCCAGTTGGGGAGGGGGGTTGGGTGGGTGCCCTGTATGAGGCACTCCCCCATTTGTCAGGCTAAATTGCGGAACTAGGGGGAACAGAGGCAATGAAGAGGAGATGAAGCTTTAAAACAGGAAGTCCAAAGATATAAAGCTCTCCTCCAGAGTTTTAAACAACCAATTTATAGCTTCCTGTTTCGCACCAAAATTTAGTCATTCCAAATAAAGATATAGTACACAGTTGCACATCTTTGATTGAAAAGAGTGGCAAATCAGAGGCATCTGGTGTGCCATTAAGGTTTTTAAAAAAATGACAAACATTTACTACATCATCAGCAGTCTTCTGTAGAGCTTCATTCCAAATGGAGTGCACTGCAATTCCTGGAAAGACTTTTCCACTGGTGGAAAACTTATATCCCTGTAAATGAACAACAGGTATATATACTGAAAAGTGTGGGCATTTAGAAGAAAAGAGCTTTCAGCATGGCTCATGTTACAAGAGTTTTATTGCTGAGGCCATGAAGACAGGACACCCCCTTTTTGCACATGTTTTTCTTCTTCTATGCTGGTGGATACAGTTACTGAGGAAAACACATAAATTAGTCACCAGAGTACATTGCTACTCCTTCTCATCAGTTCTCCCCAAAGTGCATATAGTGTACTGGTGTTTCTTTGGAATTCAGTTTGTGGATCAGGAATGTGAACCAAAAACGAAAGCAATCTGTTCATCTAACATTACTTATAATTTCAGTGTACTGTGTATTCTCTTTTATATATTATATTATATTATGTATGTATTTTGCATAATAATTCTTTCTTCATGTGTTTCATTTTGAAAGAATATAAGTGAATCTAAGTGAATTATATACTATAGAAGAACATGAACACTGACGCCCGAACCAGCATTGACAACAGTGAAGAATATAATGTTTGTGTCTTCAGTGAACACATGAATGAGGTTGTAACAGAGAATGCCCAAACCAGCATTGACAACAGTGAAGAATATAATGTTTGTGTCTTCAGTGAACACATGTATGAGGTTGTAACAGAGGGATATACATCCCCTGTCACAGGGAAAGCTATCATAGATAATGCACCGGAATGTTACCTAACATTTTGGAAGTACTTCAATCCACGGTGGACTGCAACAAAATTTGAGGTAAGTCTGTTTGTTGAAGTTGTGCTACATTTTTAGTCACGTATATGAATGCGTATGTGTTTAATTGAGGGCAAATCCCCATAATTCAGGTGTGGGGGCAAAGCAAAATCCCCGCTGAGCAAGAATTCTTGCTATTTGATGTCCCAACCTTCTTGAAAATGTTTACTTTTACTCCGAAATGAAGTAAATGTTAATGAATGAGAATATGTGAATTTAAAGTGTTCCTGGACATTTGGTATGATTTGTAGACAATTTCTTGTGTCCAAAATCCCCGCTGAGCAAGAATTCTTGCTTTTTGATGTCTCGACCTTCTTGAAAATGTTCATTTTTACAAAAAAATTATGTAAAAAATTTGGGGATAATTTATTATAAGGGTAACGTTGCTGTCAAATTTGTGGAAAATGAAGGACGGCCCAATTGGCGAGGAGATTACACAGAGGGGATGAAACCCATATGCCACCCACTACAATTTGCATCTCTGGAAGGATACGTCATCGGAAAGAAACTAGTCAGATGTGAGCTCAAGACAATGTAATACAATAATTGAAGAAATTGTTCTAACATTTCATTTTTACCACGTTTTTATGAACTCACTTTCTTGTCTGTAGTTTCTTGCTTCCTGAGACATCAAAGGAAGCACCTGAGGATGTGGGTAGTAATAAATCTGCATCCATTGAAGGAACATTAATTAATTCTCCAAGTGATCAAATTACTGGGGAAACAGCCAGAGTTGGCGCCCCTGAAAGGCAGTTGAGTGTGGAAAATCCTCTCAAAGTAGCTTCCTCAGTTATTTTATCTGGCCCCTTGTCATCTACCTTGGGCACTTGATACAATAACAATGTAATACAATAATTGAAGAAATTGTTCTAAAATTTCATTTTTACTATAATAGGTACATTGCCAATTACACTCATTTCCAAGGATGGGAGATTTGCATTGTTCCCACAACCCCCAGAAGGATGTGACCAAAGGCAAAGTGAACCTGATTTATCCAAGCCGTGTGATAAATCTGGTGACTATGATGACCACCTGCCTATAACAAAGGAAAGTATTGCTAATGACCACTACATTGAGGTCAAAGTAAAATGCTACTTTGTGAATGGGTGCATCAGTAAGTTAGAAACAAATTTCATTAGTACTTCTCATTCAATTAATTAATGCATTTGTATTTATTATCAACAGATCAATTCATCAAGAGGCAAAATAGAGCAGCATTCAAGGAGAGCAGACCAATGAATTACAGCGCACTCATAGCAAGTGACATGGACAGTTCCAAACTGGAGGAAGAGAAGAAAATGTGAGTTCAAATATGTAATATACACTTTCTAAATGATTTTAATGTTACCTGATAATACACTACCTTCTTTACTTAAAAGGAGAGCGGACCAATGAATTACAGCGCACTCATAGCAAGTGACATGGACAGTTCTGAACTGGAAGAAGAGAGGAAAATGTGAGTTCAAATATGTAACATACACTTTATAAATAATTTTAGTAGACCTTATAATACACTATCTTATTTACTTATACTGATGAATACACATGGGACATTATAGGGACCTTTTTAATACAAAAAAATTGTCCTGTTGAATAGAATTTAACAAGTCGTTCCTTCTTGCAGGATTGCTGACTACCTGGTGCCTCAAACACAACGAACAATGGACAACATGAACATAATGATGAACAAATCGCCATCACCACGAAAGAGGCCCAGGAAACAACTAACACCAGGGAGGACGAGGAACTTCCATGATGGTGCCAGTACTTCTACTCAATCAAGTGCTGCACCAGTACTTTCTGGAAACTACAGGAATTGGGCCCTGGACTTCATCAAACCAGCAACACAACGTCCAACACATCACAATATGCAGCTATTATCCCATCATGAGGTGATACCAATTGTAAGACTGCATGATGTATCAATGGCTACTGCTGCTGCTGGACGCTTTTCCCGATGCGCGAGGATCCTCGCTCAGCCATGCCAGTAACCCGGTGAGCGAGGATTATCGCTTTGCGCGATGAGCGAGGATCCTCGCGCATCGAGCAGGAGATTGGAGGGCACTAGCGTCCGGAGCGGACGCGTCTCGGACGCATCCGATTCGGACGCGTCTAACTAGAGTCCCATGCGCACGTGTCCTCTTTACTGTCCGCAGTGGGGTAAACTGGCCACTGACTGGTACGCATACAAACTAGGTTCAAATGGACCCGTCCGGGATGCGTCTGGGGACTCTAAAAGGTTTTCCTGGGCAATAACAAGTTTCATTTTTGTAAATTGAGAAACTAATCACTCAAAAACGTAAAAATGTTGACGTATTCTGGAAAAATATGCAACACAACTACGAAATTTGAAATTTTCAACGAACTCAAGAATTTTCTAGCACACTGTGAAGTAAGTTTAAACTAAGGCTGTGATGGAAAAGTTTTCACTTCTTACCACGATGTACTTGACAGTAAAAAAAAAGATCAATACAGTATTACTGTGGAAAATTTGGAAGACTGTGGAACATGAAAAACCATGCCTATCATTACTTTTTCAAATGTTCACCAATCTGAATATCAACCCCCTCAGCCCTCTTATGAAGTACAGCTGTATTGTGCAGGTTTCCTTGCCCAAATTTGAGCACATATGCAGTATGGATGAGCTTTCAAGTACTGCTGTATGTGCTATTGGTATAACTTCTGCTACGCCCCCTGAAAATATTCTGAAAACAAAAATTTCAGCTACTGTCTGCGATATGATTGAACATGACAGGCTACCTTGATTTTCACATTTTTCTGATTTTTATCAGAAACTTTATATATTTCCTCCCAAAAACACAGCAGGCTTCCAATCGCAGGATATTCGGCTAAACATCTTGCTGCTTTTTCCAGCGACATTCTTTTCAACCGTGGTACCCATAGTGAACGCAGTTGTTGTACTGGTACGAATAATAGTAAGGATATGCACAATTGTTGTAATTGCGGTTCTTCTGGCGTAAGAAGGGTGGTGTAGTTTCTTGCCGGAGAAGGAAGCCACGCCAGCCGTATTCCGCGCCACTGCACCCCCCATCCTCTCACTCCCTATCCTCATCACTCTCTCTTTTACGCACACTACTGACAGACTCCAGGGTTTGAGTTTACAGTTCAGTGACTGGTGTCACAGGACAACATGCTACACCAGGTCTAGTAAGGTTAACATGCTGTACAGTACTGTACTGTACTTCCCATTGCCAACATGCTGTTCCAGCAAACCTGGAAAGTGCTTGAAGTTTTCTTAGGGCAAGCACTAATAGTGAGCAAATTAATCATATAAGAAAAGGCTTTATAGAAATTCATTAATTTGGAACACAATGAATGAGCAAATGTAGAAATGAGAAGGAAAGTGCAAGGAGAGGAATGCTGCTTGATGGATGCCATGTTATGAGCAAATTAATCATATAAGAAAAGGCTTTATAGAAATTCATTAATTTGGAACATAATGAATGAGCAAATGTAGAAATGAGAAGGAAAGTGCGAGGAGAGGAATGCTGCTTGATGGATGCCATGTTTTGAGACTACAAGGCATGTTAATTCCTGATTTTTCTCAATTCTACAATCTGTTGAGTTATTGAGGTCATATAATTTATACAAAATATTCCTAATAATTGAAACATGTTAAAGTAGTAGCATTTTGAAGCGTCATCATGCGAATTTGAATGATGGTTTTGAGATAAAGCTCAGTTTCACTAACACTGTGCTCTGTATTGTATTCTTCGATTCTGTGTTGCCCTGCCACATTTGTCTCATTCAATTATCAATTTTAATGCAAATTATGCAAATTTGAATGATCGTTTTGAGATAAAGCTCAGTTTCACCAACACTGTGCTCTGTATTGTATTCTTCCATTCTGTGTTGCCCTGCCACATTTGTCTCATTCAATTATCAATTTTAATGCAAATTTCAAAAAAATAAATATCAAAAAAATAAAAATAAATAAATATATGTTTTTGTCGGATTTTTATTTTTTGTCTCGCAAATTGCTCAGCTTGGTAAATCCCAAGTGGGTTCCACAAATGGCAGACAACCAAGCAGCTGTGGTCAAGTGTTTGAAGACAAAATCTGGTGTGTTGATCCTACCCTGCCCTTGTTCCAAATGTGCAGGGTTATACAAACAGGCCCAAGGTTATTATATTGCTGTACCTATATTTTTTTCGAGTTTTATGTTTTATTTTTCTTGTTTTCAAATTTTGGGGAATGTGGAGTGGACAAAATTTAAATTTTTAATACTGCGTCAGAAACCTTCTGTAAAAAGAATAAAAATTGTGACATTGCTACCAGCTTAAAGATAATTGAGGATATCATGAGCCTTGCTCTCCGAGGTGGCATTAAAGTGCAAGGATACGTTTTTTGCAGTGTTGGGTGCCCATACAATGGTTTTTTTTTTCTCCCAGCCCCATGGCAAAAGAAAGGCTACCATCCTTATAGACGTAAATCGTGAAACTGACTTTTTTCCCCACATTTTAGATTGCACAGAACACAGAAGTATTTGCAATTTTGCCCAACTTGTTCCTTTGAGATTATGCCAATTTTGATGCTTTTTTTTAGTTCCATCTGATGTAAGAAGTGAAAATAGGAAAAGAAATACTGGAAACATGGAATTACTTGAGATTTTCCTGGACTTGTCGCGTCAAGATTTTGCCAGACTTGCTGCTGCTGAAATTTTGCCCCATGCGTGTTCTTAATTGCTGTGCGCATTGCCAGGGTGGGGGAAGAAGGATGTCCTGCACTCCTGCGTCCCTATATGAAAAATTCAGAATTAGGGGGG
>CAJPEX010003561.1:3639-28014 GCA_905338405.1 Notodromas monacha
TTTCAGTTTAGCTCATCATAACTTATAGGATTTTGATGCAATTTTAAAATTTTTGGCAGGGTTACATGCGCACGAATGTTTTACAATTTTACATATTTTTATGCCTGAAAAATGTTGAAAATTGAATAAGTGAAAATTCTAAATATAAAATCTTTTTTTCCCGATTTTCATCCGATTTTCAAAAATGTTTTGGCCTTTTTCATTGTATCTCCCGCAATTTTGAAGTTATTCAAGAATTTCAAAAAAAGAGACATAGGAAACTTCATCACGCAAGTCACACTTGAAAAAAGTTTTAAATTGCTTCAAAATTGAAATTTTGAGAAATTTTTGAACATAAGAAAACGGGAGACGCAACCCTCCTGCAGGCCTCTCTGGGGCTGGGTGGGAGTGAGGATAGGGGGCAAAACGAAAGGGAGCGCCTGTGAAAATTAAAAAAATGTGCGAACTACACGAAAGACGCAGAGACTTAAGTAACTTTATTAGGTAAGATAGTAGATAAAAATAGAGGTGATGGAAAATCGGCGTTCAATTTGCCTGCAATTCAAGTCAAAATTTAAATTCTGAACCACTGTATTTTTTTAAATATCAAAATTCATTTTTTGTTTTCCAAAACTGGGATAGAAGTGTTTACGCTGAAAAATGCAGGTGCGCGCCTTACTTGAGGGCGCGTGGTAATTGGGGAATATGTTAATTTTCGATTGATTTGATTCAAGAAACAAATTTCTTTAGAAAATTTCCCATGATATTCAAATGTGACCCGTACCTGATCTTCCGACAGCTCTTCAAATTTCATTCCTGCCTTGTACGCACACGACCCGTTTTTCGTTTCATTGTTGATGAGAAAATTTGTGCGTGGTATTTGAGTAAATTCGGTATACCGTAGAATCTCGTGACAACGAAGCTTTTGAGACCATACAAAAGCTTCGTCGAAAACGACAATTTGCTGAAACGAAATTTAAACAGACGGGAGCCAAACAAATAAATTCGTCGTAACCCGTAGTTCGTTAAAACGAGATTTCTATGTAACGAGATTCTGCTGTATTTGGTATCTTGAATGTGTCTACCAATGTAAATCATTTTAACTCCAAAATCTATTGAAATTAAAGCCTGATTGTTATTCGAATTGGCGTGATGTAGTATTCACTTCTTTAATATCTGGAGAAGGATGTGTCAGTGAAATGAAGACGTTTCATTTGCTGGAAATTTGATGCCTTGAAACTGAAAATATCAGAAAATAAAACAGATTCCTGTTTCTTCCTGCATAGCGTTGCTGAATATGCTGGAAGTTCCGATGGCTGCTCAGCAATGGCTGCACGACCCGGAAATGAGCAACTTCCTTGCCACAATGTTCAGGATTTTTCACGCCGAACGGCACAATTTGGACCGAACACCGGGCTGTGAATTGTCTGTTTCGCAGTGAAAAAAACAAAATGAAAGGCGGAAAAAGTGTGGAATTTTCAGACGGGTGCAATTTTGACTAGTGAATTTAATCCCCGTCGGGAGATTTGACATCCGAACATATTTCGTATTCAGCTCAGTGAACCATCTTAGTAATTTATTTGATGCATCATATCACTTTCTTTCAACGAGTCGGCGTTGCAAAATTTATTTTCAATTTTTTCCGAACAATTTTGAGCAGTGCTCCCTAAACCGTTTTGGGCTCGTGGACAAGCAAATTTCCATAACATTTTCGTGGACCTGCAAATTTCAAAGAAACTTTCTGTGGAAAGATAAAGTTTAATGAGACTTTTGCAGACTCTCAAAATACATTTTTGAAAGACTAATGGCAGTTATTTAAAAAGTTTCTGACCATTTTCGAAAATTAATTAGAGAACCAATGAGGGAGGCATACTGGAATGTCTTCAAAAAATGAGAAAAGTGAGCTTAAAGAAAGGTTTTTAGAATTAAAATTTTAAATGATTTATTTCAAAGATTAAAAATTTGTCTGAAGCTTCATTAGTAGAAAAGCCAAGTTTTATTTTTCATCAGATGATTTAAACTGCGATTGTCTTTCCAAAATTCCAGATAAGGATGACAGACTTCATTGCTAGTTCGGATGAATTTATAATGCCAGAGAAAATTTCCCTGGGGACTGGCAAAAAAACTTCTGCAGATGGGTGCATGTCTGCGGACCAAAGTTTGGGGAACCCTGATTTAGAGCGTTTTTGATCATAATTTGTCAAAAACAATGAATTCCACCTGCTACCACTGAAAAGCTTCCATTTATTTATAGCACCAAATGTTTTTGATTTCTTCATTCGCCTAGGTGCGGATTCTTTTCTTGCCTTAAATTTCAAAAGAACTTATTAATTATATTGTTCACATTTCGGATCTGACCTTCAGAAGTCAGAAAGGAAGCGAAATGGGTTCACGGGTATCTGTCGAAATTTTGCTTGAATAGACCGAGTGCCTCAACCTAGTCGTGTGAAATGCAAAAAGTTGTTTCCACCAACACCTTGTGCAAATTGATGCGAATGTTGGGGAAACGTCGAAGCGCTGAAAAAATCTGATCAATTACAAAATGTACAGTATGACGTTACTTAAAATAGCCCCCCTCGTCTTGAGCCACCTTAGCGTGTCACTGAGAGAAGAGAATGTGGTGTACGAGGTACTTTTTCAAATGGGATATATTCAGTTTATTGCGTGTTTTCAAAATTTTGTACAAAAATCAACAACGTTCTTCTCGAAATGCTGGGATTCTACGTGAGAATTAACAAACAAAAAAGGAAAATCGATAAACTTGCAACAATTCGAGTTCAGCCCTGTCGTGTGCAGGAAGTGACTTTGGCAGCGATGAGATTTTTCGGTGAGTCGGTTGATTTTTGGTTTTTTTTCTCTCTCCTCTCCTTTTTCGTCAAATGTTCCGGTTTTAGAAATCCATGTCTGATTCGACGAAGTTGAGCAGCCCTCGATACAAACTGTTTTGGTTGAGTGGACACTGCTTGAATGAATAGGCGTCGTTGCAGTCCCCATCTTTTTCCCTGGCATATGCGATGGCTTCTTCGATCGCTGTTCCCCCGAGGAACCGTTTGATCAGCCAGTTGCTGAAACGATGAAATATTCGACAATTTTATTAATGTGTCCTTCTTCACCAACTTTTTTTTTATCACGATGCAAAGTTCTCCTGCTTCGATTTCGATGTACAGTACAAATTTTAGTCTGCCTTCGAAAGCATCTATATTCGGGAATTTTCATTGTGAATTAAGCTGCTGTCGAACTTCTAGGGACCAGCAAGAAAAATAGAGTTTGGGGAACAAGCATTTTTGTAGGGGGAGAGAAAGAGTACTGTACCGGAAATTGTAATCGGGAATATTCTGGGCTTTCAATTGCTTCTCAAATGAGTTGACAGCGTGCTGAAATTGGAGGCAAGGATTTATTTGCCCAAATTGTCTGTCACTTCCTTCCAGAACACATATCAAGTTACATTTTATTGCTTTTCCTTTTTTGGTTTCAATAAAATAATAGCCGAAAGGCTTCCACAAAATAATGGTTGAGGAGGGGAGGCTATGAATGCATTGTTTCTAAGGGAAGTAAGACAGGGACTTAATTTTTAAAAACTGACATTAAAGAGATATTTGACTTGTTCAAGTTATTGAGATTCAACTGTACAATACATGCTTTCAATGACTGAAATGAATCATTTCTTTTCTTGATGATTTAAGATTAGCGAAGTCCAGTTCAATTTTGCACCACTGCAGAAAAGGGAATGAGGAATTCTTTGTCAGCATTTTATATCTTGATAATGTGAATGCTCTGCTGAAGTGAAATTTCAAAACACAAGTATTCCTTACTGACAAGAAAATACTTTCTTTCTTGTGAGGGGAGAAAGTGTACAGTCAAACCTCTTTGAGTCAAATTTCAAGGGACCAGCAAAAAAAAATTCTAACTGGGGAGGCTTTTTGAGTTGGGAAAGGAAGTGTTTTTGTTGGGATGAGAGAAGGAAGAATTTTAAGGAATTTGTATTTCATGATTTTCTTGACTTTAGATTGCTTCTTAAATGATTTCACAAGATGCTGCTGAACTTGGAGTCGAGGATTAATTTGTCCCATTGCTCTTTGATTCCCTTTCAAAACGCATTGAGTTACATTTTTTAATGCTTTTATCTTTCCCATGTCAATAAAATAATAGCCAGAAAACCTCAGAAAATTGGAGTATTTCAGGTGTGAAAGGAAAGGTTAGGAAGGTTTTTCATGCATTGTTTCTTGGGGAACTCAGATGGGGACTTGAAAACAAATCGATGTAGGAAGTTTTGGGTCATCCAAGTTCAATTTTAAAAAGAAAAATTACGTTTGTGAAGTATAAACCAAGTCTGGGCTTCGATATTGTCGTATAACTATGGACGCGATGCGCGAAGTGGGTCGATATGGTCTGTGGTCACTTTTGCCATCCCGTAATCGTCACAATTGGGCGTTTTCCGGACGCGCAAGATTCATCCGGGTGTGAATTCTCTTTTCATTCTCACACAATGCGGGATTTCGTCATTCGCAGAAGCGAAAACCGCGTGTAGTTTCTTAATTTCGTCACGGATTATGAAAAAGTATTTTGATTCCCGAAAAAAAAAAAACCGGCGGAGAGATAATTTTTGAATTCGTTGTCGGTTTATTTTTATTTTTTTATGCTCACCTTGCGATGCCGTCAATCAAAAGGTCTTTCGATTGTCCTTTCCCCTTTTCCACGGATTCCTTGGATGACTTGACGTAGATGCAAATGAATCGCTTCAAGCAGGTCTGCGAATCGATGCTGTGTTTTTGCAAGGCCTGGTTCACTTGACTCAGTATGTTGAGTTGTCCTTCTGTTTGAGAGGACGGCAAGAGAAGTGTGTGAATTAACGAACGTTAGTCAGAAGAATCAGTGAATGCAAACTGTTCGTAAGTCGAGTATTGTGGGAATTTGCCAAAATTTCGTAATATCTTGGCGATTTTTAGGATACAATTGTCGAGTTAGTTTGTTCACCTGCTTCGATATTTCTGTCATGCTCCTCCTGGGTGATATACTGTACTTGTAGTGAAATTCTAAACACAGTAAAATCTTAGTAAAGGAATATCTCAGGGACATGTGAAAAAATTAGTTATAAGGAGACGATTCATTTTTTGAGCGTAAATGAGTGAAATTTGTGGGGAACTGTTGATAAATCCTTTAATGTACATTACTTTCAGAAAACATTTGTGAAGAATATCCAGCATTGCCAACTTATTTTTTAAATTGAATTACTGTATGTAGAGAAAATTCTAAATAGGAAATATAATTTTATTATTTTAGACCTTCCCTTTATTATACAATAGTTTCTAAAAAAAATATACAGACTGTAATACTCTTTCAGAAATATAAGCTTGAGCAAACAGAAAATAAGTGCATGTGTAAGAAGCGCATTTATTCATCAAGAATTGTGTGTTCCCTAAAATAACACATCAGTATTGTTCAAAACATACTTCTTTTTTTTTAATATTAGCCATTCTAAAAGTGAGCTTAATAAATTTTGATTAGACTTGCATATTACCTGTTATACTGAATTTTCTGTGCAAAAATTGTAGCATTTCTATTTTTCTAAGGGTTTTTTGTGCATGGATAATTGTCATCATTTGATGAAGCAATGAGACATTAAAATGTAAAAAGATGTGTTTCTTAGTTTAGACCTTCCCTTTCCCAAATTTCAAAGAAAAAATATGCTGTTCTTACTGAAGTGTGCGATGAAACAATCAAGTCCATACGTTAGAAACTCAGAGTAAAATGTATTCATGAACAATTTTCTGATCCCTGAAAAAGAGCAGTGCCTTTTCACACCCTTTTTCTAAAAAAAACATTGACCTTTTCTATGTTCAAAATCAACCTAGATAAATTTTGATCAGTGCTTCGTACTTCCATAGATGCTAAATTCCCTGTTCATAAATATTGGCATTTATATTTTTAAATATTTTTCAATCATGCACAGGCTGGATTTCCCCATGTTGTGCCAATTGGTAAATATGTATATGGCCTATGCACACATGAAGGCAACTATTCGTAGTACTGAGATTATACTGGAAAAGTGCTTTGATATTTTGAAATCTCAACAACATTGTCTCTATATGAAAAAGCTGCTGGGACCAATAAAAAAAGCCATGCAACGAAGAAATAATTACTGTATTGTGAAATTTGTTGTGACGAAGTTTTAATGTAACCTAATTTCGAACTCACATTAAATGGGCATAATTATCAATCTAAAACTTGAGACGACTCCAAAAATTGTCGAAACAGATTCACATTACTCAGTGATTTTGATGAAAAAATTCTTGAATGAAAGAACCTAAGCAGCTGATTTAAAATCACGACAATGCTTGAATGCAAATTCGATGGATTTCACTACTCGCCTGTATCGTCGCCTTCTCGGCGACCGAAAAGTGAAGAGAACCCGCTTCCGATGCCATCGAAGAAGGGGAAATTCAAGCCAGCGAATCCCCCAACGTAAGAGAACAAAAGTGGCAGGACTAAGACTGCTGCTAGAGTCAGAAGCCCGACGATGATGAGTGTGGATTTGTTGAGGCTCAGGATTGAACCCAGTCCTTGGGACGTGGAGGAAAAGATGGAGTTCAGGGGAATGTGGAGGAACGGGATGGTGAATTGAAGACCCACCTGTGAAAAAGTGAAGACAAGTAATTATATTTTGTATGAACACTCTGTAATTCTTTTAAATTCATTGTCTGACATTATTGAGCAGAGGTTGGCAGATTAAGAAAAAATTACCCCCAAAATTTAAAACAATATTTGTTCTCAATTGCAATTTATAGAAAATAAATGTTCTGAAGAAAACCAAACATAATGTGAGCTTTTATTGGCATCAAAAGGAGTTCAAGAAGCCAAAAGTAAGAATAACCCTGCTAGATATAAGCACACACGATGGAAGAAAACTAGAAAAAGCATCACAAAATTACCCAAAAATATGAGGAAATCCATTTTCCAAAAAAAAAATAGAATATAGAAAAAATACAACTTGTTAAAATTTCCCAGAAATTTTTGAAAAGCATCCATTGAGTCACTGTCCAGACATCAGGGGCAGCTTTTTAAATTTCTGATTGTTCCTAATAAGTAGAATGGTCTGCATGTGGTTGGACAAAAATCAGTTGAAAAAGTATTTGTCAGACCAAAGTCTTGTCTTACAGCACGTTTTAAAAGTTTGATTAAATGAAGTTACTGTTGTAAGTGAGGGTGTGCCACAATGGATGTCCCATTGTTTGAGAAGAATCAATTGAAAAAATCATATCCAGGTGTGGGAAGCTATGGACAAAGGCACTTTCAGACAGATTTTTCAAGTTTTTCTCATTGTTGATTTGCAGAATTTTTTCTTTAGTCCCAGTATTGTAACCTTCACATCTTATTTCCTGATGGCAGTTATCCTGCTTGCATATATGGATATTTGTGTAAATGGAAACCCTTTTTGAGGGTTGTTTTCATTAGTCATGGTTCCATCATCCAACCTTACAAAACATTTTGAACACACAGGGGATGCTATACAGTGACTGATCCAGATTTTTTATTGTAGTCCGGACAATTTCGTTTTTGCTGAAGTTCCAATTGTATTTTGGGTGCCAGGAATGCATGATTGGTTCTCCATTGAAGTCAATGGGAAAATGGAATTGGTTTCAGAAACTTTCATCTGGAACCAATCAAGTTTGTTGAGCAAGGGTCCACTTTAATTGAAATGATATACTGTACTTTGAAAGGAAGCAAAAGATAGGTTTGGCAAATGAACCCTCTCCTCCAAGTTCAGCATCCTGTCAACTCAGTTTTGAAGGTATTTAAGGCCCAGAATATCACCATATTTACAATTTCCTCAAATTCTTCTCCCTTTCCTACAAAAAAAATTTTTGTTTTTCAAACTCAGATTATTTTGCCATTGCCTTGATTTTTAAAATTATATTGGAATCAAAGAGGTCAAACTTCTCTTCCTAATTCAAATCCCCTCAAGTTTTCGCTTGAGGATAGTTCGGACTGTCAAAGAATTACTTCGCTTTGAAAGCATTGGAATATTTTGATTGCTTTAAACTAACGTGAAGAGCGTCGTGTGGATGATCGTAATGCAATCCGAAGATCCTCTCTGAGGCATTGCGATGACCATTTTCTCTGTCCACGTCATTGAGGTCCTTGAGTGCCACAGCGTGTGGTGCAATGGCAGAGATGAGTTTCTGCCCTGCGCCAATGATGGAACCAGCTTTTGACTGGAAATTGCTGGTGCTGGTGCCAATCTTGTCTGACTTTTCATTCTGCTTCATGGTGAAGTCGGCGTTGTTGGCCTGGTGAGAGAATTTCTTCGCGGGTCTCCTGGGTTTCGGAGCATGAGACGCATTATTCCCGGGTTTCGTCTTTTTGTGTTTGGTCTTCTTGTGGTACTCTTTGTTTTTCTCACGAGGTGGGGATTCCTCGGACTGATCGACGTCGATGTCGTCGAAGGAATCTTCGACGTCTTGAGCAGTCGCAGGACCGGCTTTAATGTAGTCCTTGTAGGAGCGACTAAATAATGAGCAACGAAGAGCAACATATATTTACAATGAAATTCCGTCACAAAGAATTTTTGGTTGGATCGAATTTTTGTCTTGGTTCTAGAAGTTCCTACAGGATAGGCGACGCGCCATGTTGAAAATTACTGTACTTTAATGCATACAGTATTTTTTTGAAGTTTCCAACTCATTTTATTGGAGAGACTTGGACATTATATGACATTCATGACAGGTCTTGGAATATATGTGGTAGAACTGTAGAAGCACTTCGTGGTACATATTTTTTATCCATTTCCCAGTCAAGTACCGTCTAATATTGATAAATTATTTTTTGTCCAACTTCGTTTCATCAGATCCCTGCTATATATGAGTCTGTTTTAATTGCATGTTACTGTAATATTGAAAGCAAAAATGTGAGACTTATCTAAATATAAGAGCTCAAATGAAAAGTTTAATGCTAGTGTTCAAATTCAGAACAGTACTTCTGTTGCAAAGTCAGACATTTTTTCCAAATTTTGGTCGCACCTCAGGATGACATTAAAATACCATGACAGTGTGTTTGCCAGGCAAACTCATGAAAAATTATGTTTTTCACTCTCCATTGAAGAATTTAACACAGGATGAAAAATTGCCTCTTCAAGTCTGAGTTTTTCCTATCCCTTAGCTCAGTGGTGCCCAACTCAGAAGTGGCCAAGGGCCACATTGAAGTAGAAGAGCATTATGCGGGCCACAATAATGGAGAAAAGGAAGAAATCTTGTCCAGTACATTGCATAATTCATGAATTTCTGGGATGGTTCAACTTTAAACTATTCTAATTGACATGCAATCAAGTTCTAGTCTATAATCAAGTTCAATAAACATTTCAGGATTTTCATTATCTGGCTATCTGACTTTTTTCATCTACAAACTTTTCTGCTTCATTTTTACTGATACAGTTCAACTTGTATCTTCATTACTTTATAACTGGATTTTTCTTAATGGAATAATCGAATGCAATCTGCAAAACTTTTCAAAAAGATTCAACCAGAGTCCAAAAGCAATAAGCAATTGAAAATTATGAGTGAATTTAAATGTTGAGAATAATTTTAGCTGAAACAAAAATAAAAGCCTATTTTTCAGAAAGTAACTAATGTGGAGAAAATATTGTGTATATATAATGATTTCACAGCATGTATAACCTTTCTTAAGAATTTGAAACTTTGGTCTTTATGCAAAGAAGCATTCAGTCAACCTCTCAACACATGAAATGTTTATGGCCTTTTTGGGATAGTCAAAACCAAGATATGTGTCTGGCATCAAATTTAGGTAATAGTGGGGGATTTTTCATGAGGTTTTTGTCAATCAATAAGCCAGTTAAATTCACATTTGAATCTAGGATAAATCCAGACTGGCATTTTGAAACAGGGCCAATTGGAGACAGACATTTTTGGAGAGAGGGAGGATTTGAGGCAGAAACTTTTGGAAGCAGGGATAATTTAAGGCAGAGGCATTTTGAGGCAGAGAGAATATGAGACATTCTGAGATGGTAGGATTTTCAAAAAGATGCTCCTGTGTTTCTCTCTGATATCTAATATTGAAGGTGTGAAAGTGAACAAAAAATGGCACTGCTTGGTCAAGAAGTGACATGAATGAGCATCCCATGAGCATAACCAGAAGTTTTTTTTAGGTTCTTTAAAACACCAACTTTGTCTTTCCTCTCTTCCTCTATTGGCCCATTGTTATACATTTTAATACACCTAAAATCATAGCAGAGCACAATAAATCCATGGCAAACAACTAATATAAGGAATGTGTATAGCTAAGCATTTTAAATATTTTACTTCAAAAGCACAACATCTGCAAACTGAATCATGCTAAAGCCAAAAAAGCAAATTAAGTGCAATATAAAAAAGTGGTGTACAGAGTTGAGGAGGAGGAGGGGGGGGATCTGAGGACAACCTGAAATTTTAGTGCAATTGAAAACTCCTTAAGATTCACTAAGAATCTGGAGAAAACCAGAAAATAAGCAAAAGAAACATATTTTTGTTTGTGCAGAGTTGCTTTGGGAGAGCATGAAATTGTCTTTGAATCTAAATGTCCATGCCTCCAAGTGTCCCTGTCACTAAATCACCCTGGCTCATATTGGCCCTGTCTCACATTGACCCTGTCTCAAATTTTCCATCCCAATTGGCCCAGTGTTAAATTGTCTTTCTAAATGTGTCCATATCCCTTCACATTTGCATTCTTATATGATGGTCTATTTTTGTTCATGCTATTAAAAAAGGTAAGCTGCTGTATATCTTTCCCTCATCAAGATATGCAATTAAATTAAAAACATGACAGAAAAATGCTGGGGTAGGATTTGAATTACAAAATTGCAAAACCCTGTCCTTTAATCTGAAAAACAGAATGACTGACATCACAAAGCATTGGAAACTGTTCTTTTTGGTTAGAAGGAATCATAACAGAATTTATGAAGCCCTAATAAAATTCCTAATCAAAATTGCAGGCTGAAGACATCTTGAAAAACTTGCAATTTTTCCTTTTTGAGTGTCTTAATTTTTTGTGGAGATTTTCCATGCTGGCTCCGCGGGCCAGATGAAAAGCCTCCGCGGGACAGATCTGGCCCGCGGGCCGTATCTTGGGCAACCCTGCAGTAGTAGTAGTTAGCTAGTATTTTTGCAACAATTAATCTCAAGCTTGACAGCATCCCTTGGAGGTCACTGCAGAAAAAGTCCCTCTTTGGAAAAATCTCAGCGCCTCACCTTATACCAACAAAAAATATCACTTTGCCCCTCCCCCTTTCTGCAGGAATTCCATAAGCTTGTGTAAAACTGAAATGCATACCCACACAAGAAAAGTCCAATGCCCTGGGATGGAAAGAAACCCTCCACCACCCATGGGTTAACTGCGAACTACTTGCTGCCTGTCCCATCCCAATCCAACAATGCTCAAGCATCTGGCCACAACTGGATTAGGAACCCAATTTATCTCAAGGCCAATGAGCCTTGCCAAAACACTGAGCCTCATCCAAGAACACAAAAGTAGAAATTGCTTCTTCAATTTTTTGCCTGAATCAGCCAATCATGACTCATGAGACACCAATTTTGGGTGGCTGGAATAATGTTGCCAGGACTAACCTCCTCACGCTGGAATAATGTGGTGGAGATTTAATGTCATCAGGAATATCATCCTCAGGAATAACATTGTATTTGGGAATTATTTTTTTTGCTAAACTGTAATAAAATTGTCAACATATTCTTTCCCCTTAAATTGGAACAATCTTGTTTGACAAAAACTGGACTTTCCTTGTAATGATGAATATGGAATAACCTTGTCCTATGTAGACTGGCCCTTCCTCGTACATCAGGTAAAAGCAAGGACTCGCAACAGGGTTGAAATTTTTTTCGGCTTTCCTGACAAATTTTTAGCAACTGGTGACATGAGTGGAGGTGGAGTTCTCCACTCATGTCACACATTAGGAGACATCTGCTCAAATCTTGTTGGATCTTGTAAAAACATCATGGTTAGAACAACAAACCAAGTTTAATTTTTGGCTTTCTTGCCAACTTTTTAGGAACCTGTGTGTGACATGAGTGGAGAACTGCACCTCCACTCATGTCACAGGAAAATTAAACTCTTACAATTAATTTTTCATGCAATTCTTGTCCCAGGAATCTACTTCATAAATCAGGTATTGTAAGGGAACAGGGAAGAATTTCATTTACGAGATAATTCCATTCTTTATCTTGATGACAATACTCCAGTTCAGGCATACAAGGTTGTTCCAGTTCTTAAGAAATGACATTTTTCCTCTACCATTGTACAAGATTTATCTGTTTTTTTTCAAACAATAATTTTTTGACAACTTTCAAGATTTTTTAGCAGTACAACATTTGGCCAGTTATGCAGAAAGGGAAGATTTTTTTCACAATATAATTCCTACAGAGGCTGGATAACAATATGCCAGTTTTAAAATTACAACGTAATTCCACCAACCCACCAATTTCTTCCTGACCCAGTGTGAGCTCCCATGTATGGAAACCTTCATTCCTCTTCAAGAGGAGAAGTGATGGGAGTCAAGTGTTGAAGGGTCCTTCAACTTAATATTAAATCAATCAATTCCTTTGAGCTAACCAACCAAACTTACAACCTTCCAACAAATCCTGCCATTGCAAACTACCATGCAGCAGTTTCTCTAGTAGCCAAAGGACAATAGAGGCAACTGCTGGGAAGTAACTCCTCTGAACAAGAGTTGAGTCATTCAAAACTTGCATTCTGATGGCTGCAAAGTTCAATTTGTTTGTCTGGGATCCAATGGACCCATGACAGCTGGTTCTGCCTTCACATTAGGGGTGGGGGTGGGGCAGAGAGAAAGAATGAAGTTGTAGGATGTTGCCCCACTGTCAATGCATGCTTGCTGGGGGCAGTGCCTCCTAGCTTGCATTCAAATTTGTTCTGGATAACTGGATTGCTATAACTCCATTTCACTGCATAATCACAATGCTGGCCAGCCATCACTTTTGTCAACATTGGTCAATTTTCAATGAGTTCCCATTGAATGATCATCACAAACAGGAATAATAAAAAACTCCACGTCATGGAAATAAGAATGAAAATGTTGCTGCTACAGATTAAAATGCATTACGTTGGGCAAAAATCCATGTAACCATTACAAATAATGAGTGAAACCAACTTGCTGGAGCAATCCAGTCATCCAGAAAACAATTGTATGCAATGGGCCACAGGAGCCATGAGGCTGGCACTTCTCACACCCTCCTCATGATTTTTGGGATGTGTGCGCACTCTTCAAGGCATCATGAATTTTTTGGTTGATTTACTGGCCCTGAACCCCATTTATCTCTGAACACAGATCTGGAGAACAACAGTGTATAGGGAGTACTGTATAACCATTCCATGACTCTCTTGGGGATTCTAAACCACACAGTTACAAAGGAAATTGAAGAAGCTTTCATTAGGTTTTTTTCTCTTTAGATTAACTTTCTACTGAGGTATTGTCCATCAAAATAACGTTGGTCATTTAAAAAAAATTGAATCCGTTGAAGAATGATTCAAGAGATAATTCCTGAACACAAAAATTTAAGTAAACACAGCAGGTAATACAAACCCAACTGAAAAAATGAATGGTCCAAATGTTGTTCCTCTGGGCTGTAACTTGAAAAACAAACCAGAGAGATTCATATGGATTTTTGAAAAATGGAAACATATGATTTTCTCCTTTTCATTTGCTTGATAGGCATTTTTTTTAATTTTGAAAATGGAAAACATATACCGTACTCTACTTAATATTGTGTGAAAGAGAACCTAGGCAAAAACACGTATACACAGGAAAAAATATTGAAAAAAAAAACTGTGCGAAGTTCAGCTGTTGAAGTTGTCCTGTAACCAAATCACTAAACTACCTTGCTTGTCAACATTTTTTTCCCTTTGTAATTCCATTCAAATTCATAGCTTATTCCGCGAAACGAATAGTTGACTTTCTCCTCTGCTGTGTTCCTGATAAAGTCTACTAATGTTATGGTCATTTCTCACCCTGCAGATGCGACATCTTCGTCCAATGCCGAAACTCCGTGCTGAGGGTAAGAGTCCGCAGAAAGGTGGAACAAACACAATGACACAAACAGCACTGATGCTACTTTGGCGTTCATGCCAACAGAAATCCGCAGAAAGGAAATTCAACTGTAACTTCACTCTGAAATGCATAATCAGAAAATATATCAATATATCAATGGAGTGTCAGATGTGCAAGACTTGCACACATTGAGAGCCTCAATGGTTCAACTCAACTTACAAGGTATATTGAGGGGGCAAAAGTGCTGCTTATTGAATAATTGAATAAGGTCAGCTTATTCAATTTTTATGTTTGTCATCAGAGGGTTTCATAGGTCAGAAACAAACAAATTGAGGCTAGTTATACAATCATGAAATCTACCGAATCATTCGAAAAAGGAGAGAAACCTTTGACAAAGCATGTTTGACAAAACCTACATCACATTAAAAATGCAGGAAGGTTCAGAAACTTCGCTTCTGTTGCAAGTCTTTATGAAAAATGGCTGGGTTTTAATCCAATTCAGTATGGCTATGTGTATGCTAAATGATACATGAAAATTAACTTAGCATGAATAAAAGACATCCATTTTATAGGAGCATGCAAAATGTTGTTCCAGTCTGAAAGAATGAAAGCCCAGTGTATTATGAGGAATGTAGTTTTTATTCTGTGTAGCATATACTGTACATTCAGCAACAGACTTAGTGTCTTCTTTCATCATACATCACATGTACAGTATGCACATTTTTCTCCTCAATACATTTTGTAATGAAAACAAATTACTGTAGAATCACTGAGTATGCATACATGTCAGATGTCCAGTTGTATTTTATGTTGTATTGTATTTTCTTTTATTTTTGTCAGCAATTTGCCTTTCCTGCTCTGAAGTGATTAAAATGTCATTGAGTGGATTTGGGTTGGGTGGGAAGGGGGGTTTGGTTGTGGAAATCTTGAGTGAACCTTTTGAACGCTGAAAAGCGGCAAATAAAGTGTTCTATTCATTCATTCATTCACTTAATATACCATATTTATTTTACAGAGTATAAGGCACATTTTAATCTTCTTCTATTGTATTTTTTGTTGAGATTTATTTGGACTTCATTTTACTCAAATTGACCCTCTTCAAGTTGACCTTCAAATATGGGACCAACAAAAAATTGTCTCATATACTTTACTGTCTTAGATCCAATGTTCGCTCAATAGTCGCTGGCAGCCAAAAGCTTTTGGTTTCAGATAACAGACTGCGGAATAATTGAATGATTCACCAGAAAAAAATTTTCAGCTGAGAATGACGCTGCTTTCAAACAATTTTTTTCTAGTAATCACTTGAGAACTTTGATGGTTATGCATTGTAACATTTTTCAACTGTGAATTCCACTTACCCACAAAGATCTTTGAATAAACTTTCCAAGGGCCAGCAAAAACATTGGAGTTGAAGAGGTTTTGAGTTAGGGAAACAATAAGCTTTTCTTTTGTAGGAAAAGAAGAAGAATTGCAGGGAATCGTAAACGGTAATATTTTAGTCCTTCAATTGCATTTTAAATGATTTGGCAGGGTGCTGAATTTGGAGGCAAGGGTTCATTTGCCAAATTAATTGTTTGCTTCCTTCCAAAACACACCAAGTTACTGTTTTAATTGATATTCTCTTTCTTGTGTCAAGAAATTATAGTATTAGCCAAAATCCAAAAATAAATTGAGTTGCAGAGGTTTGTTGACCAGCAAAAAACTTCAGGATGGGGATCCACATGTTGGGGATCACTGTTATGGGGAAATGTGCTCACTGAATTCATAAATTCTGTACTGTTGTGCATACTCTTTGAGGGATATTTCTTCTTGATTATGACAAATAACTGCTGCAAAAGAAATCCAGCAGAATGAAACTTCACTAAGGTATGGTTAAAAAATCTGTGAAATTCAAGTAAAAATCTAGTCATGGAATGTGTATAAGAAAAGTGGGAAAAGAAGGAGGTTTCCCATGCCACTGAATCAACTTTTTTTTTTACTTTGTTCAGCACTGATTCAACCTTGTATCCAAAAAAAAAATCCGCATCCGAGTCTGAAATTCCGTGCTCTATTTTCTCTAAACGAATATACACAAAATACCCAGAATAATGCAGAACACAGCAGCTGAATTAAAAATTATTCATAATACAGATGAACTTTCTTTCCCCAACAAAATTAATGCGAAGACACCATCAGAAGACCCCTCTTTGTGACACCAGAATTCGTCGTATAGCCACAATCACATCGCATTATTAAAACAAAGTCCACCAGTACGATGAATAATATCTATAAAAAAAATGAAAGCACCGAATATGCAGTCGTGAAAACCTCTCGACGTCGGAATGACGACTGCTGAATTCGTTGTCGCTTTCGATTGGCAGCCACGCCTCTTGGAAAGAGACTCACTTTTCTTCCTGATGCTCTCTGGACACACCAGAGTGCCTCTTGCCAGTCGCCACACCCCCGAGTGTATTAAATACCGTATACTTACATATTATAGATATGGTATATTGTATATTTACAAGGGTTCGAACAAAAGTTCCTCAAAAATCGCAAGTACAGTAAACACTTTGTGCTGGGTTTCACCTTACACTGATGCTCTCTCGACCTTGATTTGGTTGTGGTTCTTGTTGATCTCATGTACAGTAGAATCTCGTTATAACAAATAATCGTTTACCATCAGTACGAAGTTGGTTTTAAAATTGGCAGTCCAATATAACAGTTCGAATGTTGAAAGAGGCCTTTTATGATGAATGTTTCGCAACACAAGGAAGTAATTTCACAGCTGGTCCCGATGTCTTCTTTGTAACAAGATTCTATTTTTGCCCAAAGTAATGTATGTGCTTTTGAATGTGAAATGCAAAAGCAATTATTGAACAGAACACAACTCAGAAATATTTCTAAAAAATGTATTAATTTTCAAAAAGGCAATGCTGTGAAAATAAGCACTGGATATTGACACCAATTTCATTATGCACAATATCAAATTGTGCTATGTTTCCTGCTCTGAAGTGATTAAATGTCATTGAGTGGATTTGGGTTGGGTGGGAAGGGGGTTTGGTTGTGGAAATCTTGATTGAACCTTTTGAACGCTGAAAAGTGGCAAATAAAGTGTTCTGTTCATTCATTCATTCATACATATCAAATTTATTTTTTGGGATGCAATTTAAAATGGCTGAAGACTGAGACAAAAAACATAATTTTTTCAGCTAAACATTCTTATTGGCACAATATAAAAAAAATTCAGCCTGCTGAGCAACATATTTTTCAAAAATATTTTGAAAAAGTCACACTAATGGCATCATTTTGATCTTCACTTCAAAATAAGAGGCGGCCATCTCTCCAATTTTATTTTTTACGTTGCCCAGCAATGATCATTCAGAATTCTTCGATTTGACATTTCATTATTGCCAAGAAATGCCTCCAGGTTTTTAAAGGCCACGAGGAAATTCGACTGAAGTATTTCCATTAAAAGCCTCCAACTCATGCCAATAAGTGGTGTCTATTCAAAGTCGGCTGTTCATGAAAATGGCGGCATTAATGATCAATTAATAGCAGCCACCCTTGAAATGAATACAATGTCAATTTCAAGAATCCTGCAGGGAAACCTGGGTACTCCAAAAAAATCTGTGATTTGGCTGACTTTGAAGTGAAGAGCAGAAGAAAGCTGACAAAAGGTCACTTTTGCAAAAAATTTCTGCTGATAAATGTGTCAGACACAGCGGAATTTTTTTCTTGTCCCAAAGAATCTTTCTGAAGAAGGAAAAATTGTGGTTTTTCAGCTCAATCATATGCCATTTCAATTGCTATGCCAATATATATTTTGTTGGATCTGTTGTAAGTTTAAATAAATATTCAGGAGGGAATGTACTACAGTATACCCACCCACACACAAAATTTTATTATTGAAGCTGATTGTGAACGCTGAAAAGTGGCAAATAAAGTGTTCTGTTCATTCATTCATTCATATCAATTTTTTTTGGAATGAAATTTAAAATGGCTGAAGACTGAGAAAAAAAACATAAATTTTTCAGCTAAACATTCTTATTGGCACAATAGAAAAAAATTCAGCCTTTTGAGCAACATATTTTTCGAAAATATTTCGAAAACGTCACACTAATGGCATCATTTTGATCTTTACTTGAAAATAAGAGGCGGCCATCTCTCCAATTTTATTTTTTACGCTGCCCAGCAATGATCATTCAGAATTCTTCGATTCGACATTTCATTATTGCCAAGAAATGCCTCCAGGTTTTTAAAGCCCACGAGGAAATTCGACTACAGTATTTCCATTAAAAGCCTCCAACTCATGCCAATATGTGGTGTCTATTCAAAGTTTATTCAAAGTTCATGAAAATGGCGGCATTAATGATCAATCAATAGCAGCCACCCTTGAAATGAATACAATGTCAATTTCAAGAATCCTGCAGGGAAAGCTGGGTACTCCAAAAAAATCTGTGATTTGGCTGACTTTGAAGTGAAGAGCAGAAGAAAGCTGACAAAAGGTCACTTTTGCAAAAAATTTCTGCTGATAAATGTGTCAGACACAGCGGAATTTTTTCTTGTCCCAAAGAATCTTTCTGAAGAAGGAAAAATTGTGGTTTTTCAGCTCAGTCATATGCCATTTCAATTGCTATGCCAATATATATTTTGTTGGATCTGTTGTAAGTTTAAATAAATATGCAGGAGGGAATGTACTACAGTATACCCACCCACACACAAAATTTTATTATTGAAGCTGTAATTTTTTTGCCGGCTTCTATTTTGTATAATCCAAACTCAAATATCACAGTGAAACTGTTCTTCGTGGAAGCCAGTATGTGACTTTGTGGAATGAATATTTATCTTACAGATAGACCAGCATATGTGAGAAGGAATGTGTTTATCTTTTCATCTTTGTTTCGATTCATGTTCCAAAAACTTTTGTTGGAACCCTCACACGTTTATATACTCTACTCTACTGTGCAGAATGTGATTCCGCTTCCTCGATTGTGGGACGCATTAATGCGTGGCGAGTCTTGCGCGTTTCTCATGCATTGCACATCATCCCACAACAAGGACGACTGAATTATTCTGTATTCTATATATAAAAAGAAGTGTTCTCCGTATAATGTATAAATTGTGTATGATACAAGTGTGATGCAATGCGACAAACCACGCCTTTTTACACGAGCATCGTCTTCCTGAATCACGGCTTTTCTTTTCTTCTTTTTTTTGCGCACGTTTTTTTTTGATCGTTTTAATTTTTTATTCGTATGCCAATGTCAGGCAACGATGAGGACGAAGCACGAAACTTTTCAATTTGAAAGTAAAGTGTGTTGGTGTGGCTTTTTTTTTCTCTTCAAAGACTATGGTAATTTTTGAACCTCAAACAATTGTCGTCGCTTTTAGATGTTTAAACTCCTGCGTATGCGTTCCATCGTGAATTTTAACCCAAAACTTGAATCTCCGAGTTAGAATTCTAAAATGTATCTCAACCTAGAATAAATTTGAAATTTTGCTTGACTGAAAAAACATTCTCTGCGAAAATACCGATTTATAATTTAATATCATCAAATTTCAAGAGAAAATGTGTCAGACAATATGCTTTAGTGCTACACAAACATTTTAATTGGAAAGAAAACAGTTGATCTCTATATTGTGAGACCCACACATGTGGACACCTTGACCTGCAGACAATTTGACATGGGGACACTTATTTTGTCATCAAAAATTAATAAAAAAAGGCCCCACATGAGGACACTGAGTCAACATGGGGACATTTTGTTGCAAATTGCAAATACATTTTAGGCCAAATTACAAGAAAAAGATATTTCCAACCTTAAAATTGATGTAAGAAAAGTTATTGGGCATTTATATCGCCAACTTACCATCCATTTAGCTAATTTGAAAAAAATTAGCTCCAATATAGATAAGGATTTCCTTTGCTCTTTTTCACTTGAAAATTATTTTTATGGAGAATGCCAACATTTCTATGTACTGTACACAGGTATCAGTATATTAAATTCTCCAAATGTCCATGTTGTGTTCAAATATATTGATTGGAATCAGTTTAAATTGGGAGACTATTTTTATTTTAATGGAAATATGGTTAGTAGTTTGTACATAAAGCATCAATTAAAAATTATGTAATGTAAGTCTAAGGGAAAATGAGACTTGACTTAGGGGCACTTTTGACGCACCAATTACATCCGCATCTTTGGGTCTGACTGTACATTAGTGCAAATCTTGTTAGTTGTTTTTGGTTTGCTTATTTCAAGTTAGTCTTTTTCAAACTTGAACTCCTGTATTGTAAATTGATGAAGGATTTGGCCGAATAAACTCTCCTGTGTTTGAAATTGAATTTTTAATCATTAAATCTCAACTGCCGACTTCAATTAAAAAAGGGCATATATTCACATAAAGTCCCTTTGAAATTTTGTTTGAAAAAAACCACAGATGTCCATTGCTATATGGTTTAGTCCCATTTACAGTATTTATTCTACTGTACATGCAGTTGAAATAAGGCGTTAGACAAAGTGCATTTGCATTTCAATCAATGATTCAAAGTGAAGATTTGGGTTGATCCTCGGATTCCATCATGAAGTCGACATTCATTTTCCACAGGGTCGTCTTTTACTGATACGAAAGAGACGAAGTCGTAATTACCTGTGGTGATAATGACTCGTCCTGATGAAAATATACTGTGAAGAGCCATTTTCACCACTGGAGATCCATTGATGACACTGTACGCATTGACAGCCGAATATACTTGATCTTCTGCATCTGTATATTCAGAACAGAGGAGCTCATCAGCATAAACTTGAACCTCAATAACTTGAACCTCCTCATATAAGTAAAAAAAAACTCCATAAGTTGCAATTTTCCAAGTCCCCACCTGAATTCCCTTTGGAGCAATACATTGAAAACCTCTTTAACTCAAAAAAGGCTTTTCCTTTAGAATTTCAAACCTCCGTTTTTTTAAATAAAATGTTTGAGGTTTTTGTGAATGACTAGCATACATTTGCAGTAAATTTCCTATGGCTACAATTGTGCTATGGTGGGCACTTCCATATAAGAAGGTGGAACACAAGTGCCCAAGCAATTCTGGAGGGGAATCTCTTTTCCCCAATCTCTGAGGTCATACATTTTGTATTGTCTTCAGAGAAAATAGTTGTTACAATCTAATTTGACTTCAGTATCTTCAGCTCATCTTGAACCAAAAATCTTGAACTTTGACAATATTTTTTTTTGTGACACCCCTCTTTGAAAAAATAACTCACTTGGCTCTTGGACTGTGTTTTGAGACAAAAACTTGTCTGTGCTCTCAAATTTTGCACCAGTTTGTGACTTGTTGAAATTCTTCAATCTAGCAACTTTATACAGTTGACCCCCACACAACATACCTCCTGCACAGCAGATTTTTGCACAAGAGACCTCCTCTATATTGAGTTGGTTTTACCTCCTGCGCAATCAACTAAATCCTCATAACAGACTCCTGTAGGTTTAAAAGTCACAGTTGAAGGTAACATTTTAAAATTTTTAATTATTAAATTTGTATGACAGACTTTTCACCCAACAAACTATTCTGTAGCACAAATTTAGTCACTTGTGTGGGTTGACTATTTACTTGAATGCTCTGCACCCTTGCTGCAGCCCAGCTAAATATCATGCATCTCATGTTTTGGTTTTCCTGGGGATCAACTCTCACAGTAGTAATTTATTGGTCTTTTAAATCTTGAGGATTGAAATTTGGTTGAAAAGCTTTCTTGAAATCCATAGTTCATATTTTTGGGGGTCATTTTCATCAATTATTTTTTGATACAGGAAAGAGAAAAGCAATTTTAAAAGTAACTTGATGTACTTTGAAAGGAACTGAAGGACCAATCAGGCCAATGAACCTTTGCATCCAGATCCAGAATCTTGTCATCTCATTCAAGGAGTATAGTTCAAGGCCAGAAATTACAATTTCCTGCATTTCTTCATTCTATTACCACAACATAAGTACTTTTTTCCTCATTGTTGGGACCCACTGCACCAGTGTGATAATCCCCTCATAAAATTGAGGCAAGAAATCATGGGTTGACAAACCACCCAAGGATAAACTCAGAAAACCAGTAAAATGGAGAGCCCTAGAAAAACTGCAAAACTTCCAGAACATTCTTCCAAGGCTTTCTGAGCCCAGGTCATCTTTGACTATCTGGTTGTTCTGGCCAATCACTGGCTTCTAAAAATGGCCTGATCGAAAGTAGTGTATACTGGATCAAGGCCAGACACAATAAGTCATAAAAACCCCCTTTTCATACACATCTTCATCAGTCTGTCTTGAGCTGTCATGGGAAACAGTTATGTCTTCAGTAAGTCTCCAGCTTGCTGAGAGGTTTTGTGTAGTTGTCATTTTTGTGTCTTGAAATTGTTCTTAAAATCTTAAAAAATTGTTGGGACAATTTGAAATGAAATCCTAAATTTAATAAGGGATTATACTGAGAATCTCCAGCCTTGTCCCAGGCTGAATCTGTGTTTATTTTACAATTTTTGAATGTATCTTTTGATCCACAGCCAGTATTTTCATCCTTATGTTGTGGTGATTGTTGACCCCAACCCTCTTAACTTATAAAACTCCTTCACTAGAATTTTTCCTGGTCCCATGAAATTCAACTGGAGGAGGTTCAACTGGTTTTTTTTTTATCTGAAAAAAGTCCTTAGACAGGAAGACTAATTTACTTGCCAAGTTGTCGAAGTGAAACCATGACATCGCTGAAAACCCCGAGCCATGTTTCAGTCGACGAAACTTCTCCCGTTGCTGGTGAACACTCAGAAATTTGACTGACGATGGAGACTTGTTTTCCAGCGAAAACCGCAGCTTCTGTCTGCTCAAAACTTGTCAGAGGTTCACTAAAGAAAAAAACTTGTTCATATGAATTTAGCTGCAAGTAGTCGTAAATATACATCATAATTTAATTACGGATTCTGCGACGAATCCTGTGTGAAAAACGTGGCAGCTGTTCCAAACGGACAATTGAGAGTTTCCTGAGTTGCTGTTCCTCCGGTCGCGGGAAAGATTTGATGAATGTCAATTATAAGAGTCGGTGGATAAGAGCTGAAACCGATCCTGAAAACTTCCACATGCAGTAGACCAAGTTCTGGAAATTCAGTGAGAAAGTCTGGGTAATTTTAGTCGAACGCAATTCATCTGCCGGGATTTTTTGTCGGTTCGTGCACATTAATTGTAAATTGTGAGTGAAGATCCGCGGGTTTCGGATTTCTGACTGATTTTGTTGTAATTTTGGATGTCGACGATCTGTTAATCGAAGGGCTTTCGAGTGTGCTACTGCTGAGATGAAAACAGCGAATGAAAAAAAGGACGAATTTTGAATAATTCATCAAAAAGTGGAATATTTTTCGAAAATGTGACGTGACACCAAACCCGTGATGTCAACACCGACATGATTACGTACGATATTCATATTGCGATCGTTTGCGATAAGATCGACGAGTACGTCTCGTAACGCAAGAGGAAGCACTTCAGCCTCTGTCGGTTTTTCTCAAATGCAACAGATGTCGCACCTGAAGATATTTTCAACTGTGCCACACGTGAATAAGGAGGAATAAACCTTCCGAAAAATAAATGTGTTGCCCGTCCAGGAGCAACTCATATATTTTTCGGACGGCTTTCTCTATATTCACATGCGCTTAAAAATACCTTACGATTAAAAATGGTCACAAACAAAAAAAACCAGCAGATGAATTTCGTTCGGCTGAATTTCAATCGAAAAATGTTATACAATTCAAAAAATTGATTCTGATGTATAGTTCACCTGTTCCTAGAAGGTGGTAGGGTTTTTTTTTTTAAACCGCAATAGGTTCTTTCAAATGGGGAAAACTACAACTTCGGACTCTCTATACTGTACTGCACAACAAATTCAAAGAACAAGAAAAATGAAATCGTTGTAGGAAACATGCCATTTTAAGGAACTCCTAAACACAGCATCAGGGAAGAACCCAATCGGGAAAACAAATCGTTATAAACAGAATATCGTTGTAGATAAGATCTTTCTATAGAGAGTCCATATATCGGCATGCATAAACGCACCGAAAATATTTGCGACAAAAAATGAAGCTTTTGTGAGAAAAAGAGATGTCAAATAGACAAACTCACAAAGCTGAAAATGTGATATAGAATGGATGGAAAGTTAGAAAAAAGAAGTGATTGAATTGAAGATAAGAATTGAAGTTCTTTTTCGCAAGAGCGAAGTATTAGATTTATAAATATGAGCTAAGTGAATCAGCTGGGACAAAGTCCAAGTTTGAACGAGTTGTATTTCGTTTGATGACAAACACTTGGTCAGAATTTCGGGATTCGGAGTTTTTGC
>CAJPEX010003562.1:4311-28005 GCA_905338405.1 Notodromas monacha
CCCTCACAAAATAATGACTTACTGATCAGAGTTTGGCACAGGGACCAAACAGTTTGCTGATGCATAGTTGGCAGCAGTGGGCTGTAATTGGGCTCCAAAGCTGACCAAGATGGCTGCTAAGAGGGTCAAGGAAGGACCCATCTTGTGTTTGAGATTATTTGACAAGAACAAACAGCACTGACTTGATCAAGCAACCTCTTGGAGGCGACTGAAGCAATGCCACTTCAGTCGGATGACTGAACCACTGGCTGGGATTTCTGCTGAGGTTTTTTTCCTTGGCTACAAATTGTAATTTTGCACCCTGTCAGCAAATTTTGCACACATACAAGTCCGAGTAAGCAAAAGTTATTTATGAATATCATTCAAAGTTCTGTCTGACCCTTTCAAACTGACAGAGGATGTTTTTTTGTCCAGCATGTATCAGGGTATTTTTTTGCTGCGATTGACAACTCATATTACATGCACAAGCACAATAATAATGGATAAGAATAAGAGAGTTTACTTTTGAAAAGTACTGCCCAAAAATGCCATAGATTGCACAATTTGAGGATGAATGAATAACAGGAGAAGTAATTAATTAATTTATCTGAAGATGAGCATAGCAATAATAGAGCATCAAATTTATCATCTAACATCCTCTAGTGTGAGTCATGAAAAATGTATTTCTGCACAAAAAATCACACATTTAAACTTTCCAATTCTTGAAAAAATTGTTTTCAAGGAAAGATGAATTCGAAATGTGATTCATCTCAGCATTCATGAGTAATGCACATTTTACATTTTTTGAAGGTGCATAAGAAATTGTAAAATTCAAGATTTAAATCCATGATTCTTGCACTTCATGAAATATGTATCAATCAGATTGTTTCCAAACAGACTCTATTCTATGGATCTTTTCACATACTAGCAGTACATAGCTCAAAAAGCACTCCTTTGAATTTACATTAATGGGATCCAACAAATATTAAGGTATGAATGCTGAATAATTCTGATTTCTCACAGGAAATCATATCAAATGTTGTTATTGTAATTACAGTAGATTGGAATCTATTGTTACAACAAAGGCATTGGAACCAGTGAAGCTTTCTTATGAATAAACCTTTTTAAAAAATGCAAATAACATTGTGATGGTTATTGGACAGTGGGAAAATGAAATTGTTGCAAGCAGGGAATGATATATCCTATTATAACAAGATTTGCTGTAACAAGATTCTACTGTATTATGGAGAAAACAAGAGCCATATACAGTACAGCACTTGTAGGCTAATTTTCAATGCAGGTAAGGTACATGATAATTTTTTTTTATGCAAATTCATTTACAAATCTTGACCAAACAGAGCTAATTGTACGGACAAAAATTAATTATACATTTCATGCTAAATTTACTGCAACTCATAATCCAGGCCCTGCTAATTTTGAAAATATCTTTCCAGGGATTCCTCCACCATCTGGGTACACATGTACAGTATGTCAGATATTGTTTCACCATTTCTGGTTTCTTTCATGCATTCAAAATGGGCAGATTGTGTGTATTTACTTGTCTTCAAGCTGGCATATCCCAAGTTTCAGAGAAAACATTTGGTGAGTTGTTCAAGTGATTTCCATTTACATAAAAACTTGCAAAGTGATGAAATGTTTCCAATAGAAATCTCATGAAAATGTGATCCAACATCCTTCACACATTCCAGCACATTAACTGAGTTTGAGGAGCAATATACTGCAATGATGCATCCACATCAGATTTACAGACCCTGTATGTAATTCTTCACAGTTTACTCATGTGACGCATCAAAACTTAACATCTGGTGGATGTTTCCAGCATTCAACAACAAATTTAGGAGAGGTTCATAACACTTATTGTAAAACAGGCATGAGGCATATAATCTTGAAGAAATAACACATTCCAATCAAAGAGAAGTATAAAACAGAATTAATTAAAACATACTGTTGATTTCCTTTGACACAAACACACTAGACATGCATATTGTTGGTGGAGAAAAATCATCAATTGTCCAGGTCACCTGTAAGAAGTACAGTACACTCTTGTTGCAACAAGTCAGAAATCCTTTTTTACAATTAAACATTGACTGTATTATAGTAAGATTTTTTTTTTACATTGAAAGGTCTCTGTACTATTGTACAAATATAAAATGTGGTAAAACCAAAAAATTCAAATTTGTTGCAACAAGATTTTATTGAATTTGTAAACTTGAAAACTAAAGCCATTCACTGGGTTTCCTCAAGAGTAGGTGATCAGAAAGGAGGAGCAGATTTATTAAAACTGATGGGCATCTTCTATCACTTGACCCTCAGGATCAACTAATGTACCTGATTGCAATACAGATGGACTCTCCATGCAACAATCTTGTCTACAGCACTTTTCTTGGAACATTATAACAAATTTTTGTTCAGCAGCATAGGGTTCTCAACCAATCCTACAGCGGTTCTCTACAACAAAATTCCATCTACAACACATTTTTTTCTGGTCCCTTGATTTCCGTTTCTTGAGAAGAGAGTCTATACTTATACAGTACGGGCAAATTTGAAATTGAGACATTTACCAATTATAAAAAAAAGAATTGGGTTAAGGAAGAAAGTATCACAGAGAAAGAGAATCAATCTTTGTCATACTGTTCATTTCTTGATACAAAACAAGAACAAAAAAAAAACCACATGCAGATCATTGGAGAGATGGAAGAATTGATGATGGGGGAGAGGTTTGCAATAAGACAATTGTCCCAGCAGCAGGTAAAAAAAAAAAAGGCGCAGAATTAAAAAACAAAACAAAAAAAAATCTGCTGCTCCTCTTCCTCCTCTTCTTCTTCCTCCTCCTTCACAAGCGCAAATTTCAGACAGACAGACAGACACAATTCTGACTGAAACCCCCAGGAGAACACAAGTCTTCTTTTTTTCTCTCTCTCTTATCTCACAGTTGGACCACACCGGCTGCTTGCACATCCGTCGCTGAAGTATTCATCTTGGCGACGGGTCGAATGCCAGGAAGAACCGGATCCACGTCCAGTGTCCAGAGATTAATGGCCACACCGCCGCCCGATCGCGTCCGCGCCGTGCACGCATTGATGGCACTCTTGTTCGATCGCTGTCGCTGAGCAGCTGCAGACGACGCCTTCGTCTTGGGCGAACGAGACAAAGAGGAGGACGATGAGGAAGAAGAACTGGAACACGACGACGAGGACACGGATCCTCGACCGCCGCCGCCGCCGCCACCACCAACCACGATCACAGGCGGCGGCGCCTTGCACATCACGAATTTATCTTGGCCCACAGACACGGGCTCGCTTTTCCGTCGTTTCCCAGACTTATTTTTCGATTTCAACGCGTCGGAACGCGGTTCTAGCTTCTTTCTTCTCTTGGTAGGTGAAATGAGGAGAGACGAGGACAACAACCGCTTCCTGTTGGGCTTATTCTTGTTCGACAACGAGGAGTCGTCGTCGTCTCGGGTTCTCCTTTTGGTGGTTCGGGGTTGTTCCTCCTCCTCCTCCTCCGTGGGATCGAAGGGCTCCATGCCGGGAAGGTACGAACAAGGCTTTGCTTCGGGTTTCTCACACGCCTTGTTCCTCGAGCTGAACCGCGAGGGTTTCTCCGTCTTTTTCGAAAAAGGTGACGATGTCGACACTTGAGAAACGGGGGTTTCAGCCGCGCTTCGCACCTTCGCACTCGACACTGGCTTGGCAAGTTTCTCGGGCATGGATCTGTGCAAGGCATTCAGGTGGTTTTGCTCCCATTCCTTCTTTTGCTTCTCGATTTCTTGCTCCGCACAGAGTATCTGCTCTTCCGTCCACTGCGACATGTCCTTTTCGACGCATTTCAAAGCGTAGGTTTCCACAGGCGTCAACTGATGACCAGAATGAAATCATTCAAAATTATTAAAAGAATCCCCTGCCTTTCAGCATTTTCGGTTTTATTCATGCACAGCCGCGGTCATGTCCAGTTAATTTGAAGGTTTAATACTCATCATCTTTCAATTTTTTTCAGGAAGATGTCACCCTTTGAAATGAACACCAACAATGTCGCAAGATATTCTTTGGAAATGGTCAATGATATCAAAATACGATATTCGCTGGTTTCCTCATTTTTTAAAATTTCGTGCATCCAGTGTCACTGAATACTTGAGGGCCAAAAATCTGAGAATTTTCAATCAGTGCCTCGAAACAGCATTTAAAAAAACGCCGTCTAAAAACTCGCCTCTTCGAGAATGCGCCGCATCTGGACCTCTTGCCGGGACACATGCTCCACTTCCACGTCCGGATCATGGTCCAGGGTCAGGTCCAGCTCCACTTCCTTGTAAGCACACGTGGCTGCCTGGGCATCTACATAGTCTTCGGCAGACAGCAGCGCAGCTTCCAGCGCATTTCGATCAGCATCTTTCACAGGCATCTCAGGACCACCCAACAACGCCTCGCTCACCGATTCTTCCACGCCCCGCACGCTGAACAAGTCATGAATTGTGTTCTTCACGAGAAAAGAAAAAAAAATTTTTAATTATCATCGAACAGCAAGCATTTCAAGAGATTGAGAAAATTTTCAACCTTTTCAATCTAACCAGTTCCGAGGAATGAAAATGAACCTTATTTACGAATGTTCCACAATTGTAGACCGCCCAATGAAAAAAAACCAAACGCAATGATTCGACGATGGTAAAATTTTCATTGAACATGAATGTCAGTGAAGAAAAAAATATTTAAAAAATCTGTATTCTCGACTCCATGAAAGTCTGAAAACTCATCCCACAACAATCCATATTCACGAATTTCTAAATAAAATTTGTCAAGTGTGAAATTGAGTGAAGCAGTTCTCTGTCATCCTAGAAAAGAAATGGTTAAAGAAATATTGAGAAAACATTGGACAATCATGAAAAATGTAACTTTGCACATGATTAGGACCAAAAACAAAAAAATGGCAAACCAACCATTTTGAAATGTGCCGTTGTGAAGTTGCCATTCTCAATCGCCAAATCCACCATCAGTCGTTTCTGGTTGGCCTTCCTCAGAATGTTCTCTTCCACAGTTCGTTCACTAATTAGCCTGTACATAGTAATAGGAAACACTTGCAGTTGAAACTAGATAACTCGAAATTCCCTCATCGAAATTTTCTTCATTTCTCGTGTGAATTCCCTAAAAAAATTTATTAAGTATCTTAAGAAATCAAATACTTCTCCTCGAAAAAAATTACTATAACGTGAATTTTTTGGAATCCTTCGGGCGATTTTCTCCGATGATCCCCGACCAAAGCAATAAAATTGTAACTAGCAGCTTTTAAAAAATAATTGGAGTAACTAATCCGGCCAACAAACCCATGCCCCGACAACAATAAAGTCGAAACCCCGGGTCCTTCGGGATTCGACTTTAAATACGTCAAGACTGAAGAAATTCTCACCTATAGATGTGAACATCACGCGTTTGTCCAATCCGATGACATCGGTCTTGTGCCTGCGCGTCCATCGTTGGGTTCCAGTCACTGTCATAGAAAATGACTGTATCCGCACCCGTCAGGTTCACACCGATCCCACCAGACCGCGTTGACAAGATGAAGCAGAATATGCTCGGGTTCTCATTGAATTCTTGCATCATAGTCTACAAACGCATCAAAAAAATCCCGTCAACTTTCTTTCCTGCTCCTAAGAGACTCAAGAGCCAACAAAGAAAATCAGTCATTACCTGCCGATCATCCACCTTCGTGGCGCCATCTAACCGCAAATACCGGTAGCCATGAAAGTTGAGAAACGCCTCCAACACGTCCAGCACGCGCGACATCTGTGTGAAGATGAGCACACGATGCTTGTCTTGCTTCAGTTTCCGCAACAGTTGCGCCAACGCCTGGAGTTTCCCTACAAAGTTCAAGCAACACCTTCGTAAAACCCTTTTTTTTTTNCTCTTCGAGAATGCGCCGCATCTGGACCTCTTGCCGGGACACATGCTCCACTTCCACGTCCGGATCATGGTCCAGGGTCAGGTCCAGCTCCACTTCCTTGTAAGCACACGTGGCTGCCTGGGCATCTACATAGTCTTCGGCAGACAGCAGCGCAGCTTCCAGCGCATTTCGATCAGCATCTTTCACAGGCATCTCAGGACCACCCAACAACGCCTCGCTCACCGATTCTTCCACGCCCCGCACGCTGAACAAGTCATGAATTGTGTTCTTCACGAGAAAAGAAAAAAAAATTTTTAATTATCATCGAACAGCAAGCATTTCAAGAGATTGAGAAAATTTTCAACCTTTTCAATCTAACCAGTTCCGAGGAATGAAAATGAACCTTATTTACGAATGTTCCACAATTGTAGACCGCCCAGTGAAAAAAAACCAAACGCAATGATTCGACGATGGTAAAATTTTCATTGAACATGAATGTCAGTGAAGAAAAAAATATTTAAAAAATCTGTATTCTCGACTCCATGAAAGTCTGAAAACTCATCCCACAACAATCCATATTCACGAATTTCTAAATAAAATTTGTCAAGTGTGAAATTGAGTGAAGCAGTTCTCTGTCATCCTAGAAAAGAAATGGTTAAAGAAATATTGAGAAAACATTGGACAATCATGAAAAATGTAACTTTGCACATGATTAGGACCAAAAACAAAAAAATGGCACACCAACCATTTTGAAATGTGCCGTTGTGAAGTTGCCATTCTCAATCGCCAAATCCACCATCAGTCGTTTCTGGTTGGCCTTCCTCAGAATGTTCTCTTCCACAGTTCGTTCACTAATTAGCCTGTAAATAGTAATAGCAAACACTTGCAGTTGAAACTAGATAACTCGAAATTCCCTCATCGAAATTTTCTTCATTTCTCGTGTGAATTCCCTAAAAAAATTTATTAAGTATCTTAAGAAATCAAATACTTCTCGAAAACAAATTACTATAACGTGAATTTTTTGGAATCCTTCGGGCTATTTTCTCCGATGATCCCCGACCAAAGCAATAAAATTGTAACTAGCAGCTTTAAAAAAATAATTGGAGTGACTAATCGGGCCAATAAACCCTTGCCCCGATAACAATGAAGTCGAACCCCGGGTCCTTCGGGATTCGACTTTAAATACGTCAAGACTGAAGAAATTCTCACCTATAGATGTGAACATCACGCGTTTGTCCAATCCGATGACATCGGTCTTGTGCCTGCGCGTCCATCGTTGGGTTCCAGTCACTGTCANAACCCCGGGTCCTTCGGGATTCGACTTTAAATACGTCAAGACTGAAGAAATTCTCACCTATAGATGTGAACATCACGCGTTTGTCCAATCCGATGACATCGGTCTTGTGCCTGCGCGTCCATCGTTGGGTTCCAGTCACTGTCATAGAAAATGACTGTATCCGCACCCGTCAGGTTCACACCGATCCCACCAGACCGCGTTGACAATATGAAGCAGAATATGCTCGGGTTCTCATTGAATTCTTGCATCATAGTCTACAAACGCATCAAAAAAATCCCGTCAACTTTCTTTCCTTCTCCTACGAGACTCAAGAGCCAACGAAGAAAATCAGTCATTACCTGCCGATCATCCACCTTCGTGGCGCCATCTAACCGCAAATACCGGTAGCCATGAAAGTTGAGAAACGCTTCCAAGACGTCCAGCACGCGCGACATCTGTGTGAAGATGAGCACACGATGCTTGTCTTGCTTCAGTTTCCGCAACAGTTGCGCCAACGCCTGGAGTTTCCCTACAAAGTTCAAGCAACACCTTCGTAAAACCCTTTTTTTTTTTCAAAACAAAGAAAAATCCCAAATTAACTTACCGCAATCGTACTCAATCAGTCGCAGTTCCGGGAACAAGAGTGAAGGTGCTTGGGCCTTGGGCCCAACCGGGCAGTTGTGCGTTGCGTCTGCTACGTTTTTACGTCTCAGGAAGTTCGCGGAGGCTGTGGGCCCTACTGAGTTGACGTCACTGTGTCCACGGTGCCCATAGTGTCATGACACGTATATACTGAATTTGGCGAGCATCTCTTGCATGTCGCGTTGGACTCGCACCGGAGATTTGCACAGACCCGCCAACTGACTCTAAATTTGGCAGAAAATATCCAGATTAGTAGAATCTTGTTCCAATCAATGAAGACCTGAAACAGAATTTGTTATAATGAAATTCAAAATTTTGTTAACCTTGCTCTTGCTCTGCCCTTATTTGTGTGAGATTAAATTCTGCAGAACAGTCCAATAAGATTTTTTCACTTCAAATAACTCCAAAACTCATCTTACCTGCCCACAGCGCATGGCCCAATAACACGCCTCGAGCCCGCCAACGTACCCAGGCCTCAATCCGCTCACTGGGACCTCCAGCATTTGACTTCTTGCACACGAACCCGGAACCCGGGTTGGCCCGTCAACACGCAACGCAGACGATGCAAAAATGCAGAGTCCTTCAAGCGCCTCCGACACCCGGGATGACTCAACTGCAGTGACACAGGTGCCACGGGTATCACAGGTGGCACGTATATACTGAATTTGGCGAGCATCTCTTGCATGTCGCGTTGGACTTGCACCGGAGATTTGCACAGACCCGCCAACTGACTCTAAATTCGGCAGAAAATATAAAGCTTAGTAGAATCTTGTTCCAATCAATGAAGACCTGAAACAGAATTTGTTATATTGAGATTCAAATTTTTTTTTAAACCTTACTCTTGCTCTGCCCTTATTTGAGTGAGATTATATTCTGCAGAACAGTCTCAACAAGATATTTCACTTCAAATAACTCCAAAACTCATCTTACCTGCCCACAGCGCATGGCCCAATAACACGCCTCGAGCCCGCCAACGTACCCAGGCCTCAATCCGCTCACTGGGACCTCCAGCATTTGACTTCTTGCACGATTTAATTCATAATTGGCATCAATGAACACATTGACGCCCTGATAAAGTCGAGTCAAGAAGGCCCGCTTAGCCGGACACTGGGCCACATTGCAGGCCAGCAGCGTGTCCCACGCAAACATCATCGGCTGCATGTACCGCAATCGTTCGTAATTCGTCACACTCCGCATCCACGTCCAGTATTCTTTGCCAATTCGACGAACATAGCATTCCTTTTTTTTTTAAGAAATAGAAAATTTTGTTGAAACGTAGAAAAGGTAGCATTGAAGACGGAATTCCTCCCACCGATACAAAAATTTAAACTCGGATGAACATCGCGAGAAAACTTACATTTCAAACAACGAGCTTCGCTTTAACGAGTACAGTACTTTTTCAAGTTTTTTTATTTAGAAGAACTCAATAAGACGTGAAATTCACACTCACGGGGAGACGAAACAGTGGGACAGGCTTGCTGTTATTAATGGCGAATTTCGTGCTTTGAGTATTAGACGACACGGTCTTCCTTTTTCGGGCCAGCTTCACTGCCGGCCTAGTAGGCACACCGACCCTGCCTTTCTTCGCAGCTGCCGGTAACTTCCGCTTGGATTGTGAAGTATTGGCCTTGTTGGCAAGTATCTTGGCACGACGAGCTAGTCTCTGATTAGGATACCAATCCGAGTTCAGCTTGTCCAACTCAGTCTCTTCCAACACTTCTGGATACTTGGGTTTCCCGCCGTTGGCAGGCTTGTCACCGTTGTCCAAACCAGCTGAGACTGTTGCAGGTAATTTCAGCCTTGAAAAAAAAAAAAAACGCGAAAGTTTCCACCCTCGAACTTTTCCTTCCGAATGGCACGCAATCAACTCACAGTCTTTCTTCGTCCTCAGGCTTCTCACTGTTGCCGGATTTCGGTTTTTCCGGCCTCGTCACAAGGTCCTGACAATCGGCTTTCTTGATGCACTGGAACACCGACCTCTCTCTGTTGACGGCTTTCCAGACCCAATTGTTCACGACGAAGCTCTTTGTTGGCTGGTTTCCGAGCCCCGCGCGGCGTTTGGGTGATATCACAGTCGGCAATTCTGTCACTGATTGAAGGCACTTCATTTGTGGGCCACACGCTTGCGTCTCTTGCTTCACTTCTGTCGAAAAAAAAAATTTGAGATTCGCGTAAAACTTTCAACACATAGAAATTATGATGCGGTTTTCAATCAAACACGAAGTTCAGGAAGCCTCACCGTATCGCTTGATGGGGCCAGAAGGAAACGGCAACGGAACCACAGCAATACACACGGCTTCAGAATCAGGCAAAACGTTTCTTCTCTGCCAAAATGTTGGTAGAACTTTCTCGTCGCCCAAAAACAGAGCCCCATTCCTCATTTCCAAATCGCCTGAAGAAAATAATAATAATAATAATAATTGTCTGCCGTCGAAGAGTGGGAAAATCATTCACTTTACTTTTCGGGTAAAGTTCCTTTGCTTCACTGGACTGCTTCTGTTTTCCTTGACGAAACAAAGGACAAAATTGCACATTCAGGTAATCCTCGGATGCACTAACTCTCTCACGAAACTCACCTCGCTGCTTGGCCTGCATCTGGCCAGGTGTTGCGGCCATCACCTGCTCATCTTCCACCAGTGAAGAATCGACTACTTTTGCGGGCCAAAAAGACAAATAGCAAATTCAATTCAATTTCGAGAGCTAATCCCTCAACAACAAAAAAACACAAACATACCTTTACAAGGCTTCATCACTTCGCCAAAGTCCATCGATTTGCCAAATCGCAGTCGGAGTCTGGTCCCGCTATGATTCTGCGTTGGCCTCAACACTGGACGTCTTTTCTTGAGCAAAGACTCTAAAGAACTAGGCATCACCTTGGTCGTTGCTGTGGCATCCCACGACGAGTAGTGACGACTATCCACCAATGACTCGATCCCCAATCCCGGCAAGTACAACCCCTGCATTAAAAAAATTATAATAATAACAATGATACACACTCTCACATACAGAGGACCCTCAGTTGAACTAACTTTTGGTTTTGAGGAAAAATCCCTTGGTCCACAAACCGAAATTCGGTTAATAAACTTTTTCTGGAGAGGAATCCCAAATTTTATAAGTGAAAATTTGATTTCAAAACTGCAATTTTTTGTAAAATCAAAAATCAAATCATTCATCTATGCACTAATATGAAAATTCTTCCATTCTGGCCCTCTAATGCTGCAAGACCCCAAGATGCGGACATAATTGGTGCATCAAGAGTGTCCTGATGTCAGAATGTCCCCAAGTCAAATCTCATTTTCCTTTGGACTTCAATACTAAATGTATTTAATTGGTTTTCCTTTTTGTCAAAAATTTGAAATAAGTGTTCAAAAAAATGCAACAAAATTTGATTGCCTAAACTTCAAGTTGTAAAGAACAACAGTGCAGAATAAACCACATAGAATCTGATCTTTCAGTATGAAAAGGAGATCAATAAGCAAAGAAAACAAATAAGTCTTGCTTAGAATATGCACAGATTATAGAAAAAACTCTGAAAAAAGAAGCACAAAATCAGCTTGCTTCTGATGAGAATGAATTCAATGAAATTTTTTACATTTTGTATACATAAATAACTTCATTTCTTCAAAAGATACCAAGATTAATAAATAAAATGTTTCGATTTTTGGGAAATTTTCAGGAATGTGTCATTGACTTGAGCAGATGGTCAGATGTTGGTTCTGATTTCTTTGGTTTTCAAGTGTCCTTAAGTCAAATTGTCAGTATGTTGGGGTGTCCTCATGTTGGGGCCTCACTGTGTAATCTTGTTGTAAAATTTGTTCCAGCTACAGTACTCATATAGGCTTTTCAGTGCTTGGTTTTTCTAGTTGTTCAATTGTCAGAAAGGTCTATTTGATCTTCACTTGCAGCATTAAAAAAAATGCATTCTCACCAGGCATGTATACTTCAGCATGTGTTTCTATGGTTTTAAAGCATTTTTTAAGCTTTGGTATCATCTGTGCTACTTCCATATAACACTGTAAAAATATTCCGGACACATATTCGATACAGCAACAACCTTTGTCCGGAACCCATTAAGTTTGTTGACCAAGGGTCGACTGTAATTTCGGTTTTTCTCAGGTGAAAAGCTGGGACAATCAGAAGCTCAACAGGAGAAAAAAAAAAGGAGCAAAAAGCCAAGAAATGAGGTAGGTAATAAGGGTGAAAAAACTCACATTTTTCGCCGACTGGGCCAGCAGGTCGTCCGTGATGAGACTCGGCATAGAAATAAATAATGGATCACAGAGCAGCGGTGACACAACCGGTCGTTCCTCGAAAAGATTCGGATGATTGCACACTTTCCGCAGCTGCATCAGCACGTTGATGACGGACAACAAATTTCCCTTGTCCAACGTGTCCCTCGTTCTTCACACACACACACACACAGAAATGCAAAATTGCAATCAAAAACTTTTGCAACATAAAAGGAAATACAAATTCGCTGCACTCACTTGGAACGCGACATGTAATCCTCGTAGAGAAACTGTTGTCGCTTCGACAGACGACACATGACGACGTGCTCGTGCTTCCGCGGCAGTTGCTTCTCCACCTCGGACTTGAGTCGACGCAGTAAAAACGGTCGCAACACCTTGTGCAGACGTCGGATGACACTCGCATTGTACCGCTGCGACCCGTCAATCATGCCCGACACCGGGTCACTAAACCATTCACGAAACTCAGAGTGACTCTGAAACACTTGCGGCATGAGAAAATGCATGAGACTCCAGAGCTCGAGCAAATTATTCTGCAACGGCGTGCCGGTCAGCAGCAATCGGCGTTCACTGTGAAAGTGCAACAGGACTTGCCAACGTTGACTCTTGAAGTTCTTGATGTTATGCGCCTCGTCGAGGATCAAATAGCGCCACTTTTTGCGACGAAACACGACGTGGTCTTGCAAAATCAACTGGTAGGACGTGATGCAGACGTGAAAGGCGTCGCGTTTGGTCCAGCCGGCCCGTTTCTGCTTCCGTTCTTTCTGAGTTCCGTAGTAGGTCAAGAGCTTGAGACCCGGCAACCACTTGAGCATTTCCTGTTCCCAATTGAGCAAGACGCTGGTTGGCACGACGATGAGGTGCGGGCCCCAATTGCCCTCGACGCAGGCCAGATGGGCCAGCAACGCGATCGTCTGTATCGTCTTGCCCAGGCCCATTTCGTCCGCTAAAATCCCGTTCAGGTTTCGTTCGTACAGCGTCACTAGCCAATCTAATCCTATGTGCTGGTATTCACGCAACGTGTGCTTCAGCAAAAATGGTGACGGGGTTCTGGCCTTGACTTCAGAATAAATGTCCCTCTCCTCCCGGGTTGCAGCTTTTTCGGGCTTCATGCACAACGTCGACTCCTGATTATTCACGCTGTCCTCGACATTCTCATCTCGGTCGATTCGAGCCTCCAATTCCTCACTGGCGCCTGAATCATAGCAATGGATCATAAACATCTCACGGAATGATGGCTTTACGTGGAATGTGGTAATTTCTGTTGCGCAAAATATATGTACTGCATCTAAATAAAAAAATAAAAAGGGAAGGTCGAAGTCGCGCCTTCAGGAAATTTTTAGCAAGAGATCTTCTGTGAAAAAGAATTCCTAGATATAAAAAAAATATCTACAGAACTTGCTAAATGCTACATTACGCAACACGTTTTCAAGTTTTCAATGCTACCATTGTTTCATTGTTGATAAAATTGTCCCATGTCAGCAAGACTTCCATGAAACAGTTATTTTCGTGTTCATGAACATTTCATCATCCAACTAAAAAAGGGAAGAGGTAAATTTTCTTTTTTGAACTCCATCGTCGAATTTTCTACAGCCTTTAAAACCTTTGGGAAGACTTGTATGCACTGTAAAGTATCACACGCACCTTTTTTTCTGCAAATTTAAATAAAATAAGTATAATACGCATAAAAGGTGGGCATACATTAAAAAAAAATCAATTACTAAAAAAGTAAAGCAATGCAACAAGTGGTGCATGCTTACTTACTTGCAGTACACATAAATATATAATTAAGAACAGATTTAAACTTCGTTTTTTAATTTCCGTAGGGGAAAAAATGATGGAAATCATCGTTCAATTTCGACCACAATATCAGTCAAAATTTAAATACTGATCTACTTCATTTTCAAAATGCATCAATTTTCCGTTTTCAAAACTGGGATGTGCGTCTTACTTGGGGTTGCATTTTAATCCTACTTTCAGGTTGAAAATATAAATATAAATGCATAAATGATTAAATCTCACCCCCAACCAACAGAGGTAAACGAGGACTATCGGTGGTCAAGCTCTCAGCCATCATTGAAGACAATTTTTCCGTCTGGTCCACGACGTAGTTCAAATGCCAATCTAATGCTCGCCTTCGCTTCCCCTCGACTATCACTTTGGTACGATGCTCCACAAGCTAGTGCACAAAGAAGACGAGAGATCGTCAAAAATAAATAAAATAGAGAAACACCATGCACTAGCAGGTCAACCAACTTTGCCCATATTGGTCCAGAAGTCCCGCATAATCCTCGCCAATGCCGCAGCAGCTCGTTTCCGCTTGTTTTCTTCGTCTCGGATCGCCTTCAGCTTCAAAACATCCTTTTGTTGAAACTGGCGCTGGATTGCCTTTGCCACCTGAACATCGCATTCAAAAAGCTGAAGAGACGAAACGAAAATGTTAATTGATGAAGAAAACACACCTTCTTCGCTGTAGAAATCTTCCATTTGCGCTCCGATGAGATCTCGTTGGAAATCCACAGCATTTCTTCCAGAACGAAATCCCAACTGGTTTTTGGACGCGTCGGCTCGGGCCTCTTCACCAGCTTTCGATCCACACTAATTCCTCGTGATTCAATTTCTTGTATACGAGCATCTAATTCCGTTTCCTAAACATAAAAAAGTTGGTGTCTTTAACATGCTGCCCGACACTCATTTCACATTCTGTTAGACTGAAAGGCTAACCTCTAGGGCAGGAAGTTTGCCACGCTTCCGCAGAGTTTTTGTTTGGCCACGGCGTCTGGTTTGTTCAGCAGGAGAACACAACGGCGAAGTCACAGGAATTTCCTCGCAAATTATTTCGCTCACTGTACAGGGCAAGAAAAAATCCATGCGTGAAAAATCTCGGACCTTCGGACGACGTCCTCAATTTCAGAAAATTTTGAACTCATGGGCTCAATGATCAATTCCACAAATTCATTCACTTCAGTGTCAACACATCACGTGTGAAAGAGATGCTCACCATTGCTGTAAAACGAGGAAACTATCACCTCCGCATCACTGATCGCTTCGGGTAATGAAAAAATCGCGTCCTTGATCGCCGACTGGCAAGCACTAATGGATAAATCATCTTTCAACCATGAAGGAGCATTGATGTCGAACTTCGGCGAGCAGGATTCAGTTACGGGAATGATTGGATCCAATTCGCATTGGAATGTGTCTCGGGAAGAGCCAGAAATATGGCTCAAAGTGTGGAGCAATACTGCAGCCTTCTTTTTAATAGGTTCAGGACGTTTGTTCACAACCCTGCGTATTAGAGAGGCTTACTTAGAAAAATTCTGATTAACAGAAACATGATCGTGAATATACTCTTACTCCGTCGGGTTTTCGGGCTCCACTTGATCAGTCTTAGAGACAGCCGACCGACGTTTGCGTTCCGAGAAAGGCACGGATTTCCTCGACTTACCAACGCATTTTTTGCCTTTCGTACCTCGATTAAGAGATCCATTCTTCAGTCGGGCTTGACTGGACATCGAAGGAGGTAGCTTTTTAACGGCGTGGGCATTTGATGTTTTCAGCGGAGTCGTCTTCAAGGCATCAAGACTTACCCGGATCTCCGGGTAAGCAATGATCTCCACGGGCCACATACACCAGCGGGAGCTCTTCGGGAGAAATTCCGGAAATACAAAATCCCTCCTCCAGATTTTTCAGCACGCTTCTGAAATCACACGCGGAGCAACTCGACACCATGCGGAAAACCTGCAAGAACATTACCAACGTGAGTCGGATTCTTCCCGATAACCAATGACAACAAAATCACCTACACTCAACACCTTCCACTCACCTCCACAGAACGTTGCAAACGGACGCGTTGTCGAAACGTGAAACCCGATGTAGCAGGCACACTTCGAATTTCACTTCTTTTCTAACGGGGTCCACAAACATTGTCAGAGCTATACCAGTTGGGGTGTGACGCTCAAAAATCCATCTACATAGATGTCGCTAAGAACATCATTCGAAACTTCGCTAGCGGTATCTTTTCATCTTCCTGAAAATGAATCCCTCATTCAGTTGCGCTGATCAATGGGTAACGAGCGGTTCACATCTGAACTTCCACATGGTTCTCTTTTCTGCGGAGTCTTATTTCCGGCATCCATTCTTTTGGATTCAACGAAAACTGACTTTGGGGGCGATTAATGTTGGTTAGGTTAGATTGGATTATGTTTGTTTAACAGAATAACCTGATCTAACTTAACTGCCCCAAAGTAAGCTTTTGCTGAATCCTGCAACTTTGGGGGTGGTTAGGTTATTGAGGTTAGATCAGTCAGTTTTGCTGAATCCAAAAGAATGGATATACAGTATAGTGCAAATGTTGACAGTGAAGGAAAGCCTCTGCAGAAAAGACAACCATGGAAGTTCAGATGTGAACTACACTGTTCCCTTTACCCTTGATCAGCACAGGAGGACTTATACCTGCTATTCATAGCAGGCAAGCATATCAAAATGCTCACCTGTTATTCTCACCCTTCTGTAAAAAAAAAGTAGTGCAACCAACAACAGAAAATTGCAATCAGATGATCAGATGTGTTTGGCATGATGCTGTGGTCCCACAATTTCATGGTCAAATATGCTGGGAGGTTGCCTCACAATTTGACCTATGCCCTGCAATTCAACCCACAGGGATGGGAAAAATATCAAATACCATGTAGGAAACATAAAATTTGACATTATTGCTTAGACCACTTTGCAATATGACCCTACCATGCAGCAACAGATTTTACGGTCAAATTGTGGGGCACCACCTGTATTTTGGAGTTTACTGCTGCTTTCCCAAAAAGTGTTTGTTACCTTCCAAGCCTCCAGAAATATCCTAATTCATAGATTCAGGCATTGCCACAGCTCACATATTTTATGTTCATTTTTTATTAGCATAACCCCTTTGAAGATCATTTTTCAGCCCATATAATATCAAGTGTTGAAAAAAATATCTTCTTCAAAATAACAGTATGTACCCTTCTGAAGCAAAGTATGGATATTATTAAAAAATGCACAAGCACTGAAATGGCAAAAAAACCTGAACTGCAAATAAAAAAGTTGGGAAAAGGAAAATCTTTCAATAGACAGTGAGACCCTGAGATGCAGAAGTAATTGGTGTATTGAGAGTGTCCCTAAGTTGAAATGTCCCTAAGTTGAGTCTTGTTTTCCCATAGACTTGCATTATATACATTTTAATTGGTGTTTTCTGAAAGAAATATTGATCAAAATTCCTTTTTAAAATTGAGGGAAAAATTCTACTGATGAAAAAATTATTAAATCAGTATTTTTCAACTAATGTATAAAATTTGGAGCATTGGTGACATAAAACATTTACAAAATGCACAATTTCTGTGCTATACTGCTGAATGTTAAGATCCATCAATTCAGCAACTGTCCTCTTCTCTTCCCTTCTTCTCCAGCTGTGGAATCTTCATGGTTTCTTTTTTGAGCTTTACAGTTGGCACATTCCTGATTATTCCAGACGTTTTTGTCTTCTTAGAGGACATTTTCCAATTTTTTTTATCTAGCCTTCTTGAACCTATAAATCTTAGCTTTTTGTCAAGTGCAAAGTTGAGAATAATGTTTTTTCAACAGTTTCTTGAGGAACATACAGGGGAAAATATCCAAGTAAAAATTCTGTACACTATTGAACAAAGAGATGTTAGCATTTCCTATAAAAATTAAATTAGACAAAAGGAGAGAAGGAAATCCCTTCTTTCTTGAGAATCTCTATGCTTGAGATATTTTTTTAAAATTAGCTAAATGGAGGGGAAAATGATGGCAGAATTTTAAAAGAATATTTGTCATATAGATCTTACCAGCATCCTATGGTTCTGAATATCTGTTCCTAGTAATTTGGCATGAAAAATTTGATTTTCTGAAAATTTCAATGTCCTCAGGTTGAGTCAGTGTCCGCAGGTCAGGTCTTTTCAATTGGAAAGAAAGTGTTCCTAAGTCGAATTGTCCCCAGGTCGAGACGTCCGCATGTGGGGGTCTCACTGTATATACAGTCAACCTCCATCTAACAGAATTGATTTGTGCAAGGGACAAGCATGTTAGACAAAAAGTCCTTTACACAAATTCAATTACATAAAAGATTAAAAATTTCAATTTTCAACACTAATTTTAAACCAAAAGAAGTCTGTTTGGCGGATTTTGTCTGTTGGGCGGGAGGAAAAACTGCTTGCAGAGCTGGTCTGTTTGGCGAAAATCCCTTACATGGGAGGTCTGTTAGGCGGGGGGCCACTGTACTGTGTTTTTACACAATTCTCCCAACTCAAGCCTATAGGTTCTCAGCTCAGGTTTTTTTTTTCTTCTTTTAATGCTTAATTTTGTGCAACAAAAATTTCCAGCTTTGCAGCGAAATGCTTAATATTCTTCTTAGAAGATATTTTCAACTCTCCGAATAATATTCGCTCAAGATAAAAACAGGAAAAATGAATAAAAGAAATATTTTTTTTGTGCGCATGCGCTGATGATCAGTAGCACAAGTGCTGAAGAGGAATGTGGAAAATACATTTCTTTTAATTTCCTCCCCTTCTTTTCAATAAATTAAAAGCTGTCTTATCTATGATGCTGTCAGCAGGTTAATTTGTGAAGGAATTCTTTAAATGGGCTAGAAGAAAAAAAAAGTCGATTTAAGTATTATTGGTTAAAGTAATTGGACAGTCGTCTTTTGTGAAAAAATGATGACAGGAGAGAGAAATTAGACTTTTCCAGTTCATTCCTTTTGTATAGATGTACGTGGTTTTGCCTCATATTCAAACACAGATTTCTGTTAACAATTTTGCATAAAAATCTAAAAAATATCTGAAAAATGATACATCTACAATGAATTGTAGCCAAAATGGAGCAAGAATTATAGTAATGCAAATTATTCTATGCAGATGATGTAATGTAATATTTCAAATGAATCATCTTATTATTGTGCCTCTCTGAAAAAAAAATCAAAGTGCAGTGAGTCTTTTATATGCAGACATAATTGGTGCATATCTAGAGTGTACCTAAGTCAAGTCTGGTTTTCTCATATTTATATTATATATATTTTTTATTGATGCTTTATATGGAGGAAACATTCATTAGAATTCCGTGACAAACAAATCTGCCACTTGAAATTGATTCAGAGAATATATTATTTCTACTCAATATAAGAGCCTTTGGAGCATTGAATAGTGTACCTCTGTACATTACATTGAAATGTTGGCATCTGTAAAAATAGCATTCAAGTCACAAAGAGGGAAGGACATCTCCCAAAGCTGGAGGCATTTTGTTTAATCAGCTGAATGGATGGGAAAATGAAGGGTAAGATGTCAAAGAATTTTTATTTCATAGATCTTAGGGTGTTGGAAATATCTGTTCTTTACAATTCAGCCTGGTAAAATTCACTTTTTTTGAAACTTATTGGCAATTTTGCAATGCAATGTCCACATGTTGAGTCAGTGTCCACATTTTGGACCTTTGTCATGCACTTTTTATTGGAAAATATTTGTCTGTATGTTGAATTTTCTGCATGTCAAGGTGTTTGCATGCGTGGGAGTCTCACTGCACATATAAAGAAGTTCATTTAAATATGCATTTACAACCTTTGGCATGTATAAACAAGAATAATTTCGCACATAGCCAAGTTTGAAAATTGAAAAAACAATGTGTTTCTTATATTTTTATTCTGATCCTAATCCAAAGTTCAGATTATCTTCTAAGATTCTGAAATCTTAAATGATCAAGATAAATTTTTGGCCTTATAGGATTTCTCATCAAAGATTCTCTCTAAATTGTTCATTCAACTAAAAGGAGAATCACGCCGATTCTGCTTCCGGACTTGAATAATGTCTTTGTTGCGATAGCTGAATAATGGCGAGCCTTCACACGACATGATGGGTGTTTCACGATGAATTTCCTTCCGCACCAATTAACACGATTAACACGAAAAACACGGAATCCTCGAATCTGAACATAAAACGCAGAACAGGAGTGAGATGAATAACTTTGAGATTATAATCGTATAACTTGCCCTAGGGGAAGCCGCTTCCCTCCCGTCGAATAGCAGCTTCTTTGTGTGCGACCTCCTGTTGTTCCGGTCTTTTTCTGCGTCCTGATTTACGTGCTCCAACTCTTATTTTCCCAGAATTATGGATTCAAGAAAAAAAATTCACGGAGATAGGATGATGCCTGTCCATCTACTTGTTCACGCGCTTTCGCATCCGATTAGGAAGGGTCGTGCACGTCGAAAAATCGCGGAACAGGTATTGCCAAAGTCACGGAACTGATATAATATGACCGGTTTTCAACTTCGCAACTGCACTAAATAATCATTTACAATATTCACAACGGGCACAAGAGAAACGCCGAGTGCCTCATTCAATCAACCCCGACTCTTGAGTTGCAAATTTCACGAATATCGGCCGATCCAACGCGATCCGCGAATACTGTACGATTGAAGAACACCATTTGCTCATCAACCTGCAATCGCAGTTCTCAGTCAGGTAGAGCATATATGTATGGATACACGAGGATGACAAATTGCTCACGCTGAGGAAATTTACACTTGTATGAACTTCTGAACGGACCTTTGTGCCGTTACGAACACAATTTGAACACGCATCTCGTTATAAACGCATGCAAAACAGAACCCATCCAATCGCATGTAACGATCATGAACAGCATCCACAAATGCTCAACTCCGTGCCGAATTAACCTCGCTGCGGGATTTAGAGGTTTCCCTCTACGTTGACTGACAGCATGCAAATCTGCTTGAACAGGGGGGGAAATGGCTTCGACCTCTCGGCCTCAAGACATCCACGAGCGAGGGCTTGCTAAATGTAAGCCCGCCATCGTGACTCAACCCGGTGCCACGTGGCAATACCCTCCGGACCGTTTCAGCCACGTCACCTTGTCGTCCACTGGACCCACCGAAAGAGGTGGATGTCGGATTCCTTCAAAACGGGATTCATAAAAACTGTTACATAAATTAAATACAGTGCAGTACTGCAATCCATTGTGCCTTAATATTTCCTTCTGTGGGGATCTGTCTTTTTTTTTTTTTCGTTCCGAATGCTCTGGTACTCCGTGCATGATAGGATTTCTTGCCAAAATTGCAGTAGCTGTTCCTTTGATCATAATTTCACTTGAAGAGGAGCATGAGTTAGTCGGAACAGTGATCTTTCAAAATGATCTTTACTCTGCACTTCCTTTCATGGAGGGAAAAGGATTCCCTGTATGGAGAGAAATCAACTACACACAGAAGGTGCTGTGCATCTTTAATATATGAAGTTTGTTGAAAAATTTATCAGAAACAGGTTTTGCACTCAATTTGACTTACAAAAGTGCGGATTGCAGATTTTCAGCATTGCTACATTTTGGGCATGTTCAAGAAAGACCAGAAATCCTTCAAAAAGCGTTTTTCTCTGGATTTCCCTCCAGGGAGTGTGCATTACTGCAGCTTCAATAGCTGAAGCCTGCTAAACATTTTAATAAAAGAAGTTTTTGTCTCAATTTGACTCTTGAAAATGTGATTGTAGATTTTCAACATTGCATCTAAAGGGGCTTCCAGCAAGTTCAAAAAGACCAGGAGTCCTCCACAAAAATAATTTTATCTGGATTTCATAAACAAAGTTTCCAATGCATTTAGTCTGCTCAAAAAGTCCTTGAAAACAGGTTTTTTGACTAGCCCTTTTGAATTGTTGGAAATTTTGGGTGTGCACTGGTTGGCACTAATGGCTGTTGTGCAATTTGGCGGTTGTTGTAGGAGTTTCTTTTTGTTCAAAACGTACAAGTGGCAAAATTGCTGTAGTGAGAGCCGGTTGCAGTGCAGGGACCTATACCTAATAACTAATTCTTTCACAGGCAATTTTTTTGCACTGAAAATTGCATTACTTTTCCAAATGAAGAAGTATGAGATTCTCGCAATTGTTGTGATTACTAGTTATAATTATATAGTGCAATACTAGATTTATTTACTTCGTGGCTTTCTACTAAAAGTGCCTTGACGGTCTTTTCAAAACCCTTTATGACTTAACTGTTGCCTTTAAGCACTTTTTAACTAAGACAATCGAATTAAAGCCTTGTTCACCTTTCCATTCCCACCGTTGCGGATTTCTGTATTTGTGTACTTTAGGCATCTGAAGAAAGTCTGACTTCTCTTTTAAACTGTGAATTTTTTGGGCACCCTGTATTTCGGAATTCGATACTTCGATACTCTGCTTTTTTTTTTGCGTGGATCTTATGACCCTGGATATTGTTCAAAGGGTTAACTTCCGGTTAAGAAATCTCTTTTTTTTGACAACGAATATGTTTGCCCGTAATTTCTACATGATTCTGAATCTTCACTCAGGGAAGAAAATGAGGAAAATAATGCGACGAATACTTCGAAGTGTGTGTTTGAAAAGCAGCAAAAGGAAGGAGGAAAACCCTGGAGAAGCCCAAGTATTTTGCCTTGCTTCAGGCTTCATACGGAATGATGTTCTAAAAAAATGTTTTGAAAAGCAGGTTTCTTTTTCTATTTCTCGGTGGACCATTTCGTCATGTCCTCTTTTTAATGCGCCGTTTGTCAACATATTGCGATTGACGCGAAATTGGAAAAGAGGATCTTATTTTCTTTTCCAAGAATTTTGGATTAATTTGGTGAGAAAGAAGAAAAATCTTGACTGGGTTGCGATGCCATGAAGTGTGGTTGGAAGAAATTACTTTACAAGAAGAGTGATCAGTTGTGTCGAGTTCCGAGGAGAAACCAAAATGAAAATTTGGAATGACGGATGTGTGTGTGTTTTTTTTCATAGGTCTGTGTTGTTCAATTTTGGCTGCATTCATTTTGCACTCTTCTGGACAAGAGTTTTCTTTTCGAAAACCAAAAATCCTAAAGATGGAAGGAACCTTCTGCTCTTGTAGCTCCTGATCTTCTGTCCAAAAATTGGTCACCAAAATTGTTGTCTTAACCAGCTTAAATTTTGAAGCAGAGTTGTTGATCAGACAATTGCTGCTAATAAAAACTGTTGACTATTGGTATCAAAGATTTGACTGTTTTCCGCGTGCTTTCAAAGAATCAAAATTAGACTTCAACAAACCTTACAAGTGCGTCTTTTATTTCCGTTTCACACAGCGTAGACATATATGAGCATGCGGCGTCAAGGTTCTCGCGTCAAATGTTCTGGGAGAGTAAACTTAACATAGTATATTGCAGACACTCGTTTATATAGACAAAACCCGTTTTGAGGTCAGCGCCAAGCCTAGCAACCAATTCGGATTGGTGTCGACATACTTGGTTGCGCAGCAACCATAAGGTGAAAGGTGCGTAGTGCAAGAAGGCTTGTATATATGCATTAGCATATATATAATATACGGGCGTACATGGAATTTTAACGATGCGGAACAAAACGTGAAGCATGCGAGGGAACCTCAGAAAGTGCAGTATATTGCGGTCCTGACATTTATTGGACCACAAATCTCCCCTGATAAACAAGAAAAAGCTCCTGCGTACTCCCACCAAGTCAGAGAAAAGTGCTTTCAAAATGTTTTTTCACGCTCCCACACTTTCTTGTCACGTTGGAGCAATTATGCCAAGTGACGTTCAACAGGAATAAGTTCATCTGGGGAGAGGCAGGAAGTAATAATAACAACCACAGCCTTCTCCCTCATGCCTGATCAAGT